>BMAO01006037.1:0-26295 GCA_019973975.1 Trichonephila clavata | reverse complement strand
TAAAGCATCCAGATGTCGTCTAACAGATTGATTATTCGCCATTTCTCGCTGAGGCAGCAACTCGGTGTGATTTTAACTGCTATACGGTGTGCAATCTCTTTGCCAGAAATACTAATCTCACACCGACAACATGCTTTACTACTCAGACACTCCCCCATTACGTCTACCTGCATATCTGCGCATGTTGCTACCGTACATCACCTCACTTAATATCCTGATTGGTCTTTCTGTCCGCTCTGCTCTTCGTTCAGCTGATATGCTAATTTTTCGACTTCGTCCTTAATTTTTGCACACCAGTGTATTGTGTGTTGCATTTGTAAAATTTAGTTTATAAATTTACACTGTAATAGTATGAATTTTATACATTTATGTATTTATGTTTTCTATTAAAGTTCGGGTAATTTTATATTAATAAATGTAAACTTTCTTTTAATTAACATTATAGAATTTGTTACATGGAAAGAAGAAGAAAACAAGACCATGTCAAAATATGTTAGACAACGAGGAAGTAAAACACTTAAAAATGGAGACATAGTGATGAATTATCACTGTTGTCGAAGTGGACATGCAAACCAAAGGAAAGGTGTCAAGAGTTTAAAGTCACAAGGCTCTGCTAAAATTGGAATTAGTTGCCCAGCAATAATAAAAGTTAGAGTACTGAAAATGTAGTAGTGCAATATTTTCCGAATCATGAAAATCAGTTAGAGCACTTAAGGTTATCAGAGTCTGATAGGCAGCTGTTGCTGGTATAGTATTTTATTTATATAGTTTTATTATCCTTAGTTTTGTTATTAGTTACTATTGTTAGTTTTGTTTTATTTATTTTTCAGGACGATTAAAAGAAGGTGTTATTGAAAAAAAATTCTGCAGGATATTAGAGAAGAAATTACTGTTGACAGTGGCAGAAAGATGCTCATTGAAAAAAAGGATATCCATAATATTAAAAGGGACTTCTATTAATGGTTATATTAAAAGGCATGAAGTTGATGCAGTGAGTGTCAAGCTATGGACTCAAGAAAAAAAATAATGGAGAAAATTGTATTGTTTTTTTTCAAAGAGCAGGGACAATCAGGAATGACTATGGATTGAAAGATGAAGATTTTGTCCTCATAATCATGACAGATTTTCAGAAAGAAATGATTACAAAATATGGAAAGGACAAAATTTGTATAGATGGAACACATGGGCTAAACAGCTATGATTTTAATTTATACTCAGTTCTGGTAGTCAATGAACATAAGAATGGAATACCTGTGGCATTTTGTTTTTCCAACAAAAGTTCTGAAGATGTATTCAGAATTTATTTTAGTGCTATTAAAAATGCTGTGGATATAATCGAAACTACAACATTTATGACTGATGATGCTCCAGCATTTATAATGCTTGGAGTTATGTGATGGGCACAGTTAAAAATGTCTTATTGTGTGCTTGGCACGTTACAAGAAACTGGCACCAAAATTTAAATAAAATTAAAAATCCTGAAAAGAGAAAAATTGTTAATAAAGCATTAAAGGCAGTGAAAGAGGAACTATGTTAGAAACATTTTCTAAACTTATGAAGCAATTCATACAAGAATTGTTAAATGACTCGGACACTTGTGAATTCAGAAATATTTCCAACAGAATTATGCTAAGAGACCAGAAAATGGGCCTATTGCTACAGGAAGGTCTGGGCATAAATACAAACATGTTTTTGGAAGTCCCTTCATAAAAAATTAAATATCATTATTTTGAGGGAAAGCATGTCAAGAGACTATACATTGCAATCGATGGTCTTTTAAAACTGGTTAGAGACTTAATATTTCAAACGCCTAATAAAAATTACAAAAAAGAACCATTTCCTCTGATAAACTATCAAAAATTGTCAATAGCCACAGATTAGGCCTAGAGATTCAAAACAATAGAATTGAAAAATTAGCAGATAACAAGTGGAAAATTGAATCCAATCAGTCTAACTACATAATATGCAAGAAAGAAGAAGAATGCCATAGATTATGTAATATAAAATGTACTGCCTGCAAAATTTGTATTCATTCCTATACATGCTCTTGTGTAGACAATTTAATAGGAGGAAATATTTGCAAGCACATTCATAAAGTTGCCAAAATGTTTTTAAATGATACACATAATGAATAAATACAAGAGATTTATGTAAATCAAAATGATATTTTAAAAGAAACATTCGATGTTTTACCAAATCTGCTAATAATGATGGTCATGAATCCCCAAAAAAAAAAAAAAAATTGAAAGCATTCTTGCTCTTATTGATGAATACGAGCTTACACTAGAAGAAGAAAGTAAAATTCATAGGAACCTAGATAGTATATTAAACATTTTCTATAATAAAAAGGAACACAATAATAAAAAAGTTAAAATGATGGAATCCTCAACTATAAATATAAAAAAGAAGATTAAAAAACAACCTGGATATTTCTCTACATGAAGAAAAGATGCACTGCTGGTACACTCAAAAATCCAACTACTGAAGAAGTTAACAATATTAAAGAAGGATTACTGTTAAATTCACAAGAAATTATATCCATCAATACAGATTTTGATCATACTTATATGTAGTAAACAAAATAAATAATTCCTAACTGGAGGTTCCTGCTCTCAATTCAGTTACTAATAAGATTAATTTATTCTCATTTTTGTGGTTCTTTATTCTTTCAAGTCATTCACATTTAACTATTGGCATAAATATTCAATTAAAATATGATATCTTGTAGATTATATTTGATATCAATATATTATGATGTGTGTGTTGAAAAAAAAATAGCTTAAATGATACAATATAAAAACTGAAGGAACAAAGTACATTAAAAATAAATTAATTAAAGAGCGGACTTTTTTCTATTAAGTTAATGTTGAAAAAGTATTTATTTTCCTCTTTTATTCCCTAATAAGAACACACTATTAGCCCACATGTAATTAAAAAAGTTTCATAAAATATACCTAATGAAAAGTGTTGCAATATCTATTTTTATAGACAAGCGAGACAAATGTTTTGATATAATTTTATTTTTTCAATTACATGAAAAACTAGTTGTCAATTATTTTTGAAAATGTTACTTTTTATTTTTTAAAATGTTCATTTTTTTAAAAAATTTTTAGTCTCTTAAAGTTATTTATGTTTCTTAGATTATTGCAAAGAAAAGTTAGTATGGATTTGAAAATCTATTCCCTCTCTTGTTGATTTTTAATAATTTTTCTAAAAAAACCTGAAAAATTTTTTTTTTTGAGATCTCAGCCTTAAATTCATACTTAATTTTATAGAACATACGTTTGGGAGTATATACAAAACTTTTCACTGCTCTGTGATTGAACCGAAAAAAAAAGTCTTAGGGATTAGAACTTTTTTACCTTCAAAACTGAAATTCTGAGAAAAATGCATTTAAAATTTGTTAAGGCATTATAAAACAAAAACTTACAATGCCCGTAATTTCTTATGTTATTTTCCGATGTATGTTCTACCTTAAAACACTATTTTAAATTTTACATGACTGAAAATAATTTTTTCAATTCGACATAAAATTTTGCAAAATATTGATAGCATTTGTTACCACAAGATTTACTCAGCTTGATCATTTAATTATTGGCATAAATATGCAATTAAAATATGATATCCTGGTGATTATATTTGATTTCAATATATTGTAATGTGTGTGTTGAAAAAAATAGCTCAAATGTTGTATTAATATAATATTAATACATGTACATTATATTATATTGAGAAAGTTATTCTTAAAAGGTACTTTTAAAAAACTACTTGATAAGTTGACATATTATTTAATTCTTTTGAAAAAAAAACAATAGAATTTAAATCTAGTTAAAATAATTTACATGTTATATAAAAATTTCGGTTATTTTTCTAATATTTTACGCTTACATTTTTTTCACGCAAAGCAAAAGTGTAGATATTTTAACGAAAGTTACAAAATCCAATATATTTGGCTTTTTCAGTCATATTTATTTTTTATACAATAAATTATTAAAAAAAACTTAGGTTATTTTTCTAATATTTTACGCTTAAATTTTTTTTCACGCAAAGGAAAAGTGCAGATATTTTAATAAAATTACAAAATCCAATAATTTGGCTTTTTCAGTCATATTTATTTTTTATACAATAAATTATTTTTCATTTTCTTAATTAATTGCAGATAAAACTGAGGTTTGGAAGGTAATCATGGGATATATTCACAAAAATAATTAATATTAATTGGGGATTAATTTTTCTCATTGTCCGACCTTATTCCCTGTGATTCAACGCCTTCCTCATGTTCAGAACTCATCTCTGAGGCATCCATCAAAGAATGTAAATAAAATGCGATAGTTTCCATATTATATAACAGATGGCGCTAATATTTTAGGGTGCAAAGCGTTGTTTCGATCCACTCCTTGTCATCAAACGGGAATCACGAAAAGGGGCTGGAGCAATAGCGTATAGGGCAGGGTTATATATTTAAAAAAAAAAAAAAAACGCACACAAACACAGAGACAAAAGAAATAAACCGTAATTTTTATGCTAAAAATTAAAATCTTTCTGTGGATGGGAGGGATTTGAAATCCTCACACAGCCCGTGTGTTCACCGCTGATTTGGAGTCATCTTTCAGGTTCACGGATAAGTGCGTAATAGTTTTTTTAAGCAAAGACATATTTTGGCTATGTTACACCCAAACTTACTTAAATTACAGTAAGAATTTTGAAACCACATTCACATTGTAAGATATGAAAAGAATATCATTAGTAGGGATTTCTTTTGAAACGGGCTGAAGATTTTCTTCTTTTCTAGCCAAAGGTCAATCGCCAAAGCGTACCCTTGAACAATAGAGTGAGTGAATGAAAATTAACGTCACCCTATTCAGCTGCACGAGGGCTTTTGATAAAAGAACCTCGTAATTTTGAACTATGGTCAAGTGACAAAGATGACAACTGAGTTGGCACCACCTCTCCTAACTTCCACACCCCTCCAACGGAAGGACGTTTGAGCCCCAACAGATTTAAGGTGTATCAGCCCATCTACACTGCGGGTCTTCAATGGCACTTGGCTCGAACTCAGGACACACCGGCCACGAATCCGTCTGTGACAGGGGTTGGCAACCTGCGGCTCTTTAGATGTGAAGCTGCGGCTCTTTAGTTCCATACGCATATATCATTTATTTTATCAAAAAAGAACATTTAAAAATCGTTCTGAATCGATTGACGAGGATTAAACACCGTTTCTATCTCTCAGCCACTTGTACTCGCTTTTCACCGCACCCCTCCTCCGTAACACGGTTCGTCACTGTCATCAGTCCGTCGGAAGCTCTCGATTGACGTCATCGTAGAATGTTTCTATGTAGGTTTTAATTCGCTTTTGACGCAAGACAATTTGGCGCCTTCACCAGTGCTTTGGCTGTGACGTATAGTTTGTTGTTTCAAGTACAAGAGTTAGAAGCGAATTGTCTTCTCAAAAAGGTATGTATGTTCATATATAATACTAATAATGAAAAAAAAACCGAATGAAGGTAGGTAACATAATAAGTATTATATTTTTAAAATACATATTACACATATTTTTTTCCAAACAAGATCCCTAACTACTTTTTAGAAGTCAATAAGCATTGTCAAAAAAGAAATGAAATACTACTGTTAGATATTACCACGAAAGGGTTTTTATTAAAATATATATTTAATAAATTACCTATTTAATTATTTATCTATTTTATAGATTTATTATTTAAAAACTAGTGTTAAAATAAAAAGAAGTGTAAGCACCTATAAATTGCTATTTAATAAACCGATTTTCGAACTCTGAGGATCAAAGTAGGTAGGTATTTGCAGTTTTAAATTGTTTATATGTTTGGCAATTTTCATTGTTTTCAGCGTAGCTGGGCATAACACCTTTACTCGTAAACTAAAAATCTAATATTTGCTAAAATTAAAAAAAAGAGAAAAAAACTAAAATGTGCAGACTGTGCGCCGTGATAAACACGTTCTGACAAGTCCGTTCGTGCCAGTTGGCGATCACCGCACATGGGAGGCGACCACACAGATGCGACGAAACTATATTAACTTATAATCAATCAGTACGTAAGAGAGTGAGGCAAACAGTGTTTCGTGTCTAAATTACTTATTTTAATAATTAAATTATTACAGAATTAGTTATTTTATTTAGATAAATATTTTTAATTGGGAAATATCGTTGAAAAACGTTTTTTGATAAATTACATTTCATTATGCCCAGCTTCTCGTATTATTTGCGTAGGTATACGTTGACATAGTAAATAATTGCAAAATTTATGTCATGCTGTTTTGGACACCTAAATAATAATTTTAAAAATTATTTATTACAGCTTCACCGCAAGCATGGAATCTACAAAAAAAAAAAAGAGAACTGACGAAGAGCATCGAGAATTCAATCGGGACTAGATGGAGTCGTTCGCTTTCATATGCAACTCAGATGGCCTTCCGACTTGTCTCATTCGCCACGAAGAACTCGCACACAATAAGAAATCAAATTTAGGGACACTTCACTACAAAACATATTCAGTTTGCTAGTAAATATCCACCCGGCAAAGAACGAAAAAAGCTGTCGACGAGCTTCAAAAACAAAAACAGAAATCAAGTTCCCTGTTAAGTAACTGGACGCAATCTACAAGTACTGTTAATCTGGCAAGCTTTGCGGTATCACTAGAAATTGCAATAAAAGGCAAGCCATTCACAGATGGTGAGTATGTCAAAGATTGCTTCTTACGTGCACCAGAAGAACTGTTTCGCAATTTCAAAAACAAACCAGAAATCTTGGGGGAAAAATCAAAGATTTGCCCCAATCAGCTAAAACAGTACAAGGTATAGAATAGCTAAAATGTCTTTAAATGTAACATATTTGCAGGTGAAAGATTTTCAACTTTCTTCTGCCTTATTGCTTGCTATAGATGAGTCTTGCGACACGGTACAAGTTGCCCTTTTTGTCAGGTATATATCTTCCCAAAGTCCAAAAGAAGAACTTCTAGGATTGCTACCGCTCTCGGGACAAACTAGATGGGAAGATTTAGCGAATGTCGTGCAAAAATGCCTTGAAGACAATAATATCAATTTAAATAAAATCGTTTCAATAGCAACTGATGGAGCCAGAAGTATGACAGGAAAAAGTAAAGGGGCAACAACGATTCTTCAGAGCAAAATAAACCACGAAATTCTTACGTTTCACTGCATAATACACCAAGAAGCGCTTTGTGTCCAAACATTTCCGGCCGAAATAGTTGAGGTCATGAAATTGGTAAACAAGATTGTGAACAGCATCTTGTCAAAAGCAATCTACCATCGTCAGTTCAAAGAATTCTTAAACGAAACGGAGACTCAGTATTCCGACCTCCTTCTTCACAATACAGTGCGATGGCTTTCCGAAGGAAAGGTGTTGAAACGTTTTGCTTTATGCTTGAATGAAATAAATACATTCCTCAATGAAAAATGCACTAATCACCCTGAATTAGAGAACGACAAAGGATTGCAAAAATTTTACTTTATGGTGGGTATCACAGCAAAACTAAATGGCCTGAATTTAAAACTGCAAGGGAAGGTAAGCGCAGCCTATGTTTTGGAAGAAGAATTGGTTTGTTTCGAAGAAAAATTAATTATTTTTGCAGAAGATATTCACAGCAGTAAATTACTTCATTTTCAATTTCTAAGGAAATATCGCGATAAAACCAGTGCAATTGTAGACAAGAATTACTTCAGTACAGTTATAAAAAAATTAAAAATGAATTTGCTGACAGATTTGAGCAATTCAAAACCAACAAAACCACTCTAGCATTCATAGTAAATCCTCTCAACACAAATAGTAATGAAATCCACATTTAGCCATTTGGAATTGATATTGGATCTCTAGAAATGCAATTGATCGATTTAAAAAGTAAAGCATTGCGGAGTGAAAAATTTACAGAGTTGAAAAACAAGTTGGAAGAGTTGGAGGTCCAGAAATGTATGTACGTAAGGCAACAAAAGTGGATAGCTTTAAAAGAAATGCCGCGAGTTGAGGCACTTATATTCAACACATGGAATAGTCTTCCAGATTGCTACAGTGAGGTGAAGAAGTTGGCATTTGGAGTGCTGACTATCTTCGGATCGACATATTCGTGCGAGCAAGCATTCTCTTGCGTGAACATAATTAAATGTAAAGTAAGAAGCCAACTAACAAATGAAAATTGAAAGTCGTGTTTGAAATTTAAAGCAAGTTATGAGCCAAATTTATTAAAACTTTCTAAAACCATTCAAAGCCAACGCTCTCGTTGAATTTGTTTGCTTAAGTGTTTGTTATTGAAGTACAAATTAGTGTTGTAAGTAAATGTTTAATTGTTTTAATTTTTTACTTAAATAATTAGTAATTATCAAATAATGCAATATAAATATTATCTAATTTGTTATGGAAAACACTACTTATATATGAATAAATAGATATTATTTCTTATGAATAAATTTATTGGTTTTTTTAATCAAATAACTTTCTTTATGCAAGTACTATTTATTGTTGGCAAGAAAAAATTTTGTGGCTCTTTAAAAACTTTGAAATTTTGTAAATTGTAATTTTTGACTCTTCCGACTCAAAAGGTTGCCGACCCCTTGACCTCTAGGCTACGTTGCCTCGGCGTATCCTTGAGGAATCGGCTTATAGTAATAATATGCGAATCGATTACCGTGTGAAACTCTGCTTAGCAATACATTGTATTCCTTATATTCATCCCTTTTGGAACGTTCATGTTTTCAGAAAATATTGCCAATGTAGTTAGAGCAGTAGTTTCAAAGATTTTGAATTTACATTTTAAACTTTTTTTTATTTCGAAATTTGATTAAAAAAAACTTTGTGTTTGTCAACTGTTAAATTCCAAGTATTTTTTACCTTCAAAGCAATGAATTATTATTATTTAAATATCCAGGTAAATAATATTTTTTTTACAAAAACAAGACACAAATATCAAATTAAACATAGTTTAAATTTTTTACAAGAACTAGTAAAAATTAAAATTTTAGTATAATCAATGCAAAATATTTAGTCCATGTCAAGGCAGAATCTAGTCAAGAAATTTCAAATATCTTGTTATCCTAAATCTATAATTTGCTTTAACTCTATATATCATTATTTCCTTAACCTTTACCTACATAGAATAACCATTTTTACGAATATTCTGACAATATTTAGCAGGAACACTCTTTTAATTCCACTCTTCCAGGATTCATGGCAGCACAGGTTCAATGATGAATATTTTAGTGGGGAAGGCGAATAGTTTGAAAACAGAAGTTGTGGTTTTCAGCTGACATTTTGATTGGATTGCGAAGGTTTTCATTTTTGTTCCGAAAAAGTAGTTAATTTCAAAAGGTGTCTTTTTTTTATGTTAGTTAAGACCTTAGAAAACGATTGGACTGTTTTTTTTTAAATGTGAGCAAAGCATATAATTAATTTTACAGCTGAATGACTTTGAGGTACTTAGAAGTACCGACACCACACTGGGAATTAGAACAAGAACTTAGTTGTTTTTTCGTCCGTGTGGTTTATTGTTGTTTTTTGTTGTGTTGTAGAGTCATCACTATAGTGCTATAGACTTATGCTTTTTTTTGAGGGGGGGGGGGCATTCCTTTTCAACTTAACTTAGTTATTTTGCTTTTTATTGTTTTATTTTTACATTTCCAAAAAATTTTGAACTTGAATCTGAGCTTCTTTTTCTCACACAATTAAATGAAACATCTATTCTTATTTCAAAAATTAACAAAATTTTAATTTCTTTAGGTGTAACTGAGATTTAACAATAATTGGAGAATTTCAAGGTATTATTATTATTATTATTATTATTGTTTTCTTTTCTTATAAAGTGGAAAAAAAAAGCTTAGTCTTTAAGAGGCTTTGGATTTATTATAGAACATTATCATCTGAAATCAGTGATGTACTCTCTATACAGCTGATTACTACTCTATACTGATGATTTTTCAGATGAAGAAATCCCAGCAAACAATAATGTGTTGGAATTTTCGTTAGATTCTTAAGATGACGATCAAGAGACTGAACTAGACTCAAGGTGCAGTAGTTCATGCTATGAAAGTACATCATTTCCCATCCCAGGATGCAGTACTTTAAAAAGCATTCAATCAAAATCTCACTCAAAATGCACAACTTGTAATAAATTTTTGTGTATTGATGAAAAGAAAAACTGTTTCTCTTTAAATATCATCAAATTAAATTTTTGTGTAAAAAAAATTTTTTTTTAAAGTTTATAATTTTCAAAAATAAATATTTTGTGCTGTAAAATACTAGCATTCTCTGGTAATTTAGCATTTTTAAGAGTTAAAACTCCGTTTAAAAAAGTCACCCGGTTTTTTTGTATTATGAGAATACTTTAGACCTTTGTGTACTGACGGTACTTTTAAGTACCAATTGAATTAATTAGCTCTAATGGACTAAATTTCCCAAAATTGAGTATCTTATTTATGTATATCCCTTAATTTTCAATGGAGTGGTTCAAAAAAAAATTGCACGAAAAAAATTGCAATAAATCATAATGCGGGAGATAAAGGGTTGATTTCTAAAGGAGGTACTCGCTCATATTTTTCGAAATAATCAGATATACTTTACGAAATTTTCCCATTATATTTATTCCCGTTTGATTTATTATACAAAATTTATTTTATACAGTGTTTTTCTTAATATAATAGTTGAAAGATATAATTTGGGAGTGAATATATAATTACAATACAAGATTTTTTTTTTTTTTTGCTTCCCATATTTTTGTATCTTTTTTTTAGCTTATAGTTTTTCAAAAAAAAAAATAGCAATTTACATAAATATTTATATTGCATCAGTTAGTGAATTGTATAAAAAAAATTCGTTTCCGCTCGTTATAATAAAATTCGCCAAGTAAATGTGTTAAAAATAATTCCTGCATATTATCCACTTATAATAAATCCAGAATTCTCAACAACCGAAACATCACAACTCTTAGAATTCTTGGAAAGGGGTGACTGTGTAAATTGATATCTTCTCTGCACTTCGTGATTCAGTAAAAGATCGAACAATAAAGAGCTCATTAGGGATAGAAATAAATTTATCTAATATCAACATATCAAAATGTTTGGATTTCTTAAAATTCTATATGATTTTTAAAAAAAATATATAATTCTTTTTTTATTGTATCAACTCAAGGGAAAAATTTTTTAAGGCTCTTTTGTTTCATTCAGTAAAACACTTTTTTATACATATAGGTAAAGTAATTATATAATTCTTTTTTCTAAGCAAGATATAAGATGTAAAATTCTTTTCTGTGAAATTGATTTATTTCCATTTTGAACAATTTATATTTGAATATTTGAGCCAGCTTTAACTACAGTTATAACAAAAATTGTAGTTGACATAGTTTAAATATCGATGTAAAAATTAAAATAGAATTTGCATTCAAACAATGATTAGGTAACAAAATTTTTGTGTTTCTTAATCCATTGTTTACTAATAAAAGTTAATAAACATTTAAAAGCATAAAAAGACTCGAAAAATAATTTAAAAAATATTCAATCACTATTAAATTGTGTGTTGAATATTATATCAACCGGGAAATTTTAAAAAGTGCTGAAGAAGGAATGCTTAAGAAATAACTTTTCTCCTTGTAAAACAAGAATGTATATCTTATTCAGTCTTGGATTTAGATTTGTCCACAGATTCAGATGTCAATTTTTAAAATAGGATAACATTATACAGGGTAAATCAAAATGAGAGAATGTAGCGATTACAAACGGCTAAAACTATTTAGTGGAAAAGAATTTATCGATAAAATTTACATAGAATGTAGATGAAAATTTCTTTACTTAAGGAACAGGTGAAGTAAAGCGGAGGTCTATGCATGCGCGAGATGAAACTTCACAACGACAAGAAACCTGTTCTTTTCAGTCGTAAGCATGGCGAATTTAGAGCAGAAAGCATTTTGCGTGTTAGAATTTAACAATTGTGATTCTATTATCACAGTGTAGAGAAGATTTCGTTAGCGTTACAGTCAAGAACCTACCTCCAAATGCGAACATACGCAGATGTTTCAAGAAACAGGATGTTTGTGCATAGGGAAAAGTAGTGGAAGGCCATATGTGTTTCAGCGTAAAACGTTGAAAGAACTTATAAACGAAGACTACTGAAATCGACGTACGAAGGAGTTACAAATGCCATAAAAAACAGTATAGCGTGTTCTCAGACAGTCTGCAAATGACACCGTACGTAATTCAACTTATGCAGGAATTGAAACCAGAAGACTGCGGCAAACTTACGAATTACGCTACGTTTATGCTGTAAAGCATGAAGGATGAAATAATGGCTGATCGTCTCATTTTTAGCGATGAATTAACCTGCAACATAAGGGGGAAGATTAACCGGTACAACGGTCGAATATGAGATACTGAGAGGCCTAACAATGTAATTGAACATAAATGTGACTTGATGTGGGAAAGTTAATGTGTTCTGCGCAATCTCATCACGTAAATTGTGCAGCCCTTTCTTCTGTGAACTAAGTATTACATCAAATGTTTATCCTGACATGCTTCAGCAATGGTTAATGCTACAGCTAGACTCTAATTCCACGAATTGCATTTTTCAGCAAGATGGAGCAGCCCCACACTGGGGTACGGAGATTCGTACATTTTTAAATCAACATCTTCCAAAGCGTTGCATTCGTCGAAGTGGAGAAGCCGATGATGACTTCTGCTCTTGACCACTGAAATCGGCACCATGCGATTTTTTATGAGGTTATGTGAAAGATATGTGTATATGTGTAGATGTGTGTATATGTGTTTCCCATGCCCATAACAATTGAAGAACTGGAAGAGAGCATTTGTAATGCGCTTGCGTCGGTGTCCGCACAAATGCTTTAGAATGTATGCCGTGAATTGGAATACCACCTAGATGTTGTCCATGTGCCCAAGAGAAGTCACATAGAACATCTTGACGTATACATACAAAATTTTGAAGTTCCGTCAACATTCTGTGTATATCTTATCGATAAAATGTTTTCCATTAAATAGTTATAGCCATTTGTAATCACTATATTCATTTTGACATACTCTTTGTATTTAGATTCGTCAGTAGATCATGACCAATAAAAATGTAATTAATTTTCTATTAGTCACATTTTGCTTAATTTCAGGACGTAAACAAGAATAAGCAGTAATAAATTCCTTTTTTTCCACATTCATTTCTGTCATATGTAATATCAAGGAACTCTGAAATATAGTTAAATATTGTGGATAAAGTGTATGGAAAAAGCGGCATTTCTCGTTCTATATTAGTTTATTGCGGTGCTCGTCATACATCGGCTTAGTGTGTTTACATCTTGTGATTGTCTGCCAGGCCAGATTCTCAAAACTATTCTAAGGGGTTGCCATATTCTGTTAGGGACCCATGGTCGTGTTTACAACAGAGTATCCCCCAGTGATTGAGGGTGGCAACCCAAGGGAACGACATTAGTTTAAAATTTTATAAGCATTACTTTTTTTCCCCTTTTTTCTTTGAGAATCCGTACTAGTAGAAATACATTAATAATTTTCAATATGATATATATACAAAAAAATAGAACACATAAATGAGATATATAAATATATAATACCAAAAAGAATTCCAACTGAAAGATTTTTCTAGAACGAGAAAAAAATTATGTAACATAAGTTACTATAGTTTTTTTTAGAAAATGTAACGTCTTCCTGATTTTGTGGCATATGTTGGATGTTCGTTAGTAGATGCTTTATCAACTTTTACGCTTTTGCTCATTGTAGATAGAGATTCACACACAGTTTCTGAGAGAAAATGGGCAGGTTTGACGCGATCTAGAGAAACTGCAGTTTTTCGACCATTAACGTCAATGGAGATTGTTTTGTCTGTTCTGGACAGAACTTTATGTGGACCAGTATATGGTTGACGTTGTGACGCCATGGAACTCAGTTTCAGGTGGACGCTAAGTTAATTATTAAACAATACTTTTTACTGTGATCTAATCAACTGTTTATTTGAGGTACAACATTCAGAAGATCACTGGAAAGAGAAAAAAGAAATCAGTTATATACAGGTGTTATATCTATTTAGCCAGTTCTATTTAGTTGCATTGGTGTCTGCATGGGTGTCCACTCGTGGCGTCTTCTTTATTCTTCCGTCGGATACTGCCTCAGGAGTCCTTCACGCTAGTCCATCGGGTTCTGTCTCGGGAGTCTATCGTCGGGAATAGACCGGGAGGCCCTCGCCTCGCGCTTTCTTCCTAGATCCGTCGATTCCGTCTCGGAGGTTTATCGTAGGAGTAGATCGGGAGCCATCGCACTTCTTCCTTCGTCCGCAGGATTTTGTTTCCCGAATCTATCGTGGGAGTCTATCCGGAGCCTTCTTTTTTTCTTGGGTCCACTCTTTTAAACTCTAGGGGCGGGTCCACTCCATGCCACTCATCAACCCCCATTGGCCGACCTCAAGTTTTTGCACCCGGCACCTCGGTCCTGCACATCCTCCCTTCGTGTATAGATAGCAAAAGATCCGGTCCCTCTCAAAGGCCACCGACGACAAGGGCCCGGCTGACATCTGGCACTTGAAACATCTCGCCGCCTTCTGCGGAGGCGCCAGCCTTTCAAGACGGACAATTACTGCCTATGAATGAAAAATAATGCAGTGATGCCCAGCCCATAGTGTTTGCCAGTCACACCGTCACCGACAGTCCAGCTGTCCGACAAGGCACAATGCCGCCAAAGCCACGTGTTTCCCAGCTGTGGAGCACATAATGAATATGGGTGATTTCTCCATTGTGACGACGTCACAACTCCTTCCCCCTGAAATCATCCATTTCATTGGACTACTCTTCCCCAAGGTTGGTTCCGATCTTATGACTGACTCAAAGAAAGAATGTCTTATCAATGAGATAGACCAGGACAGCAATCCAATAAAAAATCACTCAAAAATATGATAATAAGTAAATCCAAAATTCCATAAAATTTTACACACTTTACAATAAAAACTAAAATTTCTAATCTTGGATTCTTTTCTTAAAGCTACATCTCATCTTAAAAAATTTGAGTTTTAAGTGAATAAGTTAAATGCTAACATTTTACTAGTATTACTATGCGTTAAATCACACGTAACTACAGTACTAAACATCTATGTGCTTACACTTTACTGAGAGACACAAAAGATTTTTAGTAACACATAACATTTTTTCTACCATATACACACAATCACACACAATATAATAATATAGACACAAAAATACAATAAAAAGGTAAAATTAATTAATAGGAAATTTTTAAATGACTGCTTATTCTCGTCTGCTTAATCCAATGACATTTCCATGTAAGTTTCTTTAATTATAGTAAATGACTTTTGAAATTACATAAAAAAAAATAACAGAAAATTCAAATATTTGGAATTATTGGGCTAAACAACATTAATTTAAAGATAAATTTCCATCTTGGCACTTTGCACACCTTCCACAATATTTATAACAAGTTATTCCACAATTCGTTATTTTTTCTACTACAATGTTGGTTAAGGTGAATCACTTCCTTTGTTTAACATCTTACATGACATCTAGATGGCGCTGGCTATAGCGAAATTTTTGGCACAAATATTTTTCTAAAGATTCCCTAGATGGGCAATAAATTTATCTCTCCGGTACTCCTTTCAACAAAATTCTCCCCTCAGCGAAAGGAGACACTCCCTGACTGGGGAAGGGGGGGGGGCAAAATCGTAAAACTGGTAAAGAAGTTCTTTTTTCTTTTTCAAGGGGAAGGGGGTAAAACAGCAGTGAATCTTGTCCAAGGAAGAGTTCTTATTTCTGGACAAAGATCAGTGGTCAAACTTTTTCGGCTCATGTAAGATGTTTTCCACAGTGTTGGATAAAACGACATGGAGACCCCCTAGGCAGTCCAGTTCTCGGGGCCCTGCAGCCAAATAATCTTATTACACAAAATTTTAACAATATATTTCATTGCACAAATAAAATAACAAATAATCAGCAAATTAAAAAAATATGTAACTAAACAATAATTATTTATTCGAATTTTTAATAAAAACTAATTCTTGCAGCAAAAAATAGCTAAATATTTGGGTTTTTTTTTTTATTTTTGGACCATATTCTCCCCTAATAAGTAATTCGGTACTGGTTTTCGGGGAATCCATTCCACACTCTTAGAAGAATATATCTTAAAATAATTTTAAAGTATATAGATAACATATTTTCTTGATGTTATAGGAAAAGACTTTTAAAATTTTATTTCTTATTAAAAAATTTATGATGTAATGTTATTTATTCATTGATAATATTAATTTTTGATCCAATGTCACCTGTGCACGCATGCATTATATTTAGTATTCTCAATTTTTACACAACTGTCGTCCTTTGGAAATAATGTGTAGTAGCATTTCATATTCGCGTTTAATTCGTTTTTATATTTTGTTTTTGTAGCACTCGCGTTGAGAAATATTTTTCACTTACTAAATACATTTTTGTGAATGGCACTAAAATGTTCACAGCTATGTGAGAATTCTGCGCATTTTGCAAGAATTGGCAACCTAAATTTTGGTGTTCTCGCTTAAATTTAAATTTTTGCATTGAATCTGTTGATATGTCGATAAATTGTTCCATCTTCTTCATTATAGGTGTTTTTTCTCCCCCACAAATGTAAAAGGTTTCAAAACATTGTACTAACTAGTATAAAATTACTTTGTGGAACTCGAGATAGCAAACAATAGTATATTCACAATCTAATAGATAAAGAAAAAAGTTTTAAATTCATTTATTATAATAGAATAAAAGTTTAAAAAGTTTTTCACAACAAAGTTAAGTTATGCATAAATAAAATTTTTAATTTTAATGTATGAGATCATCTTTAGATAATTGTGGTTATACGAATTTCATGAGAACTTTAATCCGTTTTACATACACATTTATAGTTTTTCTTTCCATTTTTTTTTTTTATTGTGACTCGTGGAATCCCAAGGTTCTCTGGAACACAGTTTGAAGATCAATGCTCTAGATAAATGATTTAGAGAACGAAACTGTTTAATTTTTTTCTGAATAAATGATTTTCAAACAAAGAATAGGTGGATTTAAGGCAGTGAAAAATTTAATTTCACGTTTTTATCTGCTGTATTAAATGAACAAACAATATGATACAATTTTACTTTCATGTGATAGAAAAGGGGTTGGCAACCTATTTCACACGCGGCACAATTCTCAGTGGCACTCTGCACTACTCAACAAATGCGTCAGTTTTCAAGAGGATGGAAGTTGATAAATTTGTTATGGATCTTATTTGAAATAGATCTCCAAAATTATGGACAATTATGAAATGTCGAAAAAATCGGAAAGATAACTCCAAACATAAATTTACAGATATTTTGTAAATTATTGAACGTTATTTCTGCAGAGATTTAATTGTTTCAAAAGAGAAAATTGTATGCATTCTGCTCTCCGCTTTTGGTTCCATTTATCTAAGTAAAAACTCTTTCCTCATAAGAAAAATATTTCGAGTCCACATAGAAAATCAACAAAGAATTGTCTCAATTTTCTTCTTAGACAAATTCTTATCTATAAAATATAATTAAATATTTTTCAAACAAAATACGCAAATAATAGCCTCATTACATTACTTTTTATTATAAATAGCAGTATCAATAATATCATGTGTATCTGAAAAATATTTAACAATTTTTAAATAAAGAAAGTACGAACAAAAGAAAAATATTACAATTTTTTCCCCGGCGTTTCTCAGTACAAATTCTGAAATATATCAACGTTGATAAAGCGTATAATAATAGACATGATATATTTTATGTTGCGTATACGTATAGAATAAAATACACTTTTTAAATCACATACAGTTATTGATTTTAGTATACAATAACCTAAATTTTAACATTTATACCGTTGGATAAACATACGATTATTTAATTTTTACCCATATTTGGCAACAAAATAATAGTATTGTTTTATGTAGTGGATGCATTTGATGTTAATACAGTTTTTTCTAATATTTATTAATTAATTAGCAATTAATTAATTAAATTAATTACCGGTTTTCGACACCAACTTAGATTCGTCTCCATTATTGTAACAATGTAACTGCTAAAACAATGACAAAAGTTGGCGTCGGAAAACCAGTTTTTCAGCCAAACTAGCCGAACCGGGTGTGCATTGTTACAACAATTCAGACCAAATCATGCTTTTTTTCAATTCCTACTATTAGTTCACTCTCTCCCTATACATATATCTATATATATCTTGTTAAAATTTTCAATCGTTAATAAAATACTTTCTATGCATTCATTCAAAGTAGAAATTGACTTAAAATTTTTTTTATATTACTTGTTTCCCTTGAAAATGAAATTAATCTAACAGGAAATTGCGCTCAAACTTATGGGACGAAAACCTGCAAAACCAATTACGATGTATAAATAAATGCATTGAGACCTATTTGCAAAAACTCAGTGAAAGAGTTGAGAAACAAATATCTCACTAATCAAATAAATTTAAATCATATTATTTGATTCATTGCATTTTCATTATTATATTATCTATGTTTGTATACATATAAAAATAATGAAAACAATAATAATTCGTTCTGTTTTAAATTCTTACTCCAATAAATGCTTGTAATGAATCCAAATCTATCATAGAGATATATATTTTATATGTGGCCCGCGGAATTGTAATGTTTTTTCGAAGTGTCCCGCAAGGTCATTTGGGTTGGCCACCCCTGTTCTACGCAAAACCCCATCAGAAGACTTTTCAAGTATCACCAAAAGCGGGTACCCCCTTCCCCCTCACACTCTGCAGTTTCATCTGCTCTTTGCTGTTTTATTACAGAGCAATAAAAGTTTCTACCTCCCTCCCCCTTTTTTTTGTACCTTTCTTTTCTTTCCTAGAGACTTCGCACCAATGTTTGTCGTGAACTAATGAAAACACCGTTTACATACTTAGAAAATTATTTTTTTAAAAGTAAGTGTTTGTAAAAGTTTATTCACTGGATTATCATTTTGTGGAATACTTTATTTTCTAATTTAAAAATAAACTAGACCGAATCAATATTTTAACTATAGTGCTAAAAAAATTTTATAAAAATTTTACTACTTAAAAATTTTATTACATATTTTACTAAAATGGATATATTCCGAATTAACTTTAATTCTGACTTTGATATGTGTAAAATGTATTGCGCAAAGAAACCGCAGCATCTATTATATTAAAAATTTAGTCAGACTTGACCAGGGAATTGAAAATGTTCAATGATAGAAAATACCAGTCAGTGTCGGTTTATCCATTGGGCACTTGGGGCGGGCGCCCTGGGCCGGGAAGGGCCCGGATAGGCTGGACTTAAACAGGTTTTCTAATTATAAGTTTCACTTCTCCAGAGTCAAGAGTACATGTGGATCTTCTGCTCCCAGGTATCGAAATGAGCCTAAACAGGCACTGCAGACAGTAATATTGAATAGAAAAAAAAGTATATTTAAAGATACAGCGACTTTAAAATCGCGATATTGCCATACTTATTCGAATCTAAGACGCACCTTTTTATTCCGATGTTAATGCTACTAAAAATTGGTTGCAAGACGGAAAAGAATCGAAGACGGAAAAATTCATCGGATAGAAAAATTGAACAAGATATTATCGAATAGAAAAGATATAGATTTCGTTTATTTTTAAAAGTTTTTAATACTGGTAAAAAATAAAATAATTGTTCATTTCTTATTAATTCACCTTTTTTTGTTTCGTAAAATGAGTGAGTGAACATTAACGTCGCACTGAGGGCTTTTGACGACGGACTTCGTAATTTTGAACCATGGTCAAGTGACGAGGACGACACCTGAGCTAGTATCCCCTCTCCTAACTACCACATCACACCAACGGGAGAGCATTTAAGCTCTCGACAGATTTACAAATAGAACAAACAGAGTACAAATAGAATTTTAAATTTTAATGATGAAATGAGCTTTTTATAAAAGATACTTGTAGTTATACAAACTTCAATCCATTTTACATATACATTTATAATCTCCTTTTCGATTGTTTATTGTGACGGGTAACCTTGAGAGCCCCAGGGTTCCGTGGAACACAGTTTGAAGGCCACTGCACTATATAAATGCTGAGGAGAACGAAACAGGAGAAAAGGTAGATATACAGTAGTGAAAAATTAAGTTTTATGTTTCAATCTGTTGTATTAAAAAAAGGACTAACAGTATGAAGCAATTTTACTCTTAACGAATAAATATAGTACCATAGAAAATTATATGGTTTATTTTCCAGAATTAAGCTGGCATATAATTTACAAATAAATTTTCATAATTTGCTATGAATTCCATGTAAAAATAAATTCCATGTAATTGGTGAGTATGGTGTCTTTTGGGGAGAATTTTGTTTTTATTCTTTTATCCCCTTCTCTCTCACACACACACACAAATAAATAATATTCCTAACATGTTTCAAAAATTTCCAATCTTATTAGTTTTAGAAGATGCATAACAATCATCAATCAAAAAAAGTATCAAAATAGTAAAAAAAACGTTGGTTTCTTTTTTCACTGATATACAAAACATTTCTTGTCGAATAATTCTTATTTATTCACCGATTCTACAAAGTAGAAAGTAAACTTCTTAGATATGCATTTTATCTGTTCCTTTTTCTAAAAAAATAATAAGTATGTGAAAGGACTATTGTTTCAAATACAGAATCGAAAATTTTATCTACGTTAAATAATTTTTGTTCTTACATGTTCTAATAATATGCACTTATATATAATTTATAAAAAGCAACAAATAAGTAAATAAATGCTTTTAAAAATTACAAATGTAATTTAAAACGGTATTTTAAATGGTAAATATCTTTCACGTGTGTGCTAACGTTTTTTTTTTTTCCTTCTTTTTTTTTACGGAAGTTTTCTGTTTTTTCACGATTATCGAATTACAAGAATAAATAAATTCTTTATTTATATTAAATTGTTAAGATATTATAGTGCGAATGCGTTTTAAAGATAGCGAAGTGTAATAAAAATAAGAACTTTGAGAGAAATATTTAAAAATTAATAGTAAATAACAGTATAATGAAGGGTCGAAACTGTGTACAACAAATGACATGTGGCTGATTAGGGAAACAACGCAATAGGCACAAGAATATCCCCTCTTCCAACCCAACTTCCCAGAGCAGACAGTGTTTCCACTGTCGGCTCTGACCACATAACCTTTCCTTCATATTGAGGGGGAATGTCCAATTTGGGGTCAAAGGCTATCTTTGATCAGCAAACCCCTCTCTTTTCAACTAGACATATATTGCCTTTCTGCATTGTTCAAAGACTTGAATACTGCCTATCATAGGATGTTTACGAGCTCTATTACTTTTATTTTTCAAAGGCATTTTTAGAAATATTAAAAAAAAAGAAGCTGAGTTGAAATAAGTCCTATGAGAAGTAAAGGTTCCTATTCTAAATTTCAAAAGTGACTGAAACGAGCAACGTATTTTTCTTCCGTCGGAATGATTATTCAACGCCATCCAATTAGAAGACCTCAAAATCACCGAAATTTGGGACTCCACCCCCTCACACACCCCAATACTGCTTTTTCATCTTTTCTGTTTTAGTACCACAGCAATAAAAAGTTTCCTATTTCTCCCCTTTTTTTGTACCATTCTCTTCTTTCCTAAAGACTTCAGACCAACAAGTGTTTTCTGGTCCCATCTGAAGTGAAATTCCCATGAAATATTGACATCATGACATGACGAGATGCCTTTGGAAGGACGCTAAATGGTTTTGAGAATAATAAAACTGCAATTAAAAACAAAGTAGTTTATCATATAGTGATTAAACTGAGTAACAGATTGTTTTAAGACAATCATTTATAGTAAAATAGCTTTGTAATAATTAGATTGACATAAGTTTTCTAGTGGATAGATTCAACATTCCGCCTGTCCCCACATTCCGCCACATTCCCCCTTCAAAAAAAGGTGTTAATAGCTGTTATGAGTTTTTCTGAGCAAATAATTAATGGAAAAGTTGAGAAAAGTAAAACTTCTTAACAATAGAAAATCGAGCAATAGCAATTGCGAGATTAAAAAAAGCAAAAATTATTAATTATTAGTTATATTTTCCCTTCGTTAATAAAATAAATCATTCATTTTAAAAGTCTTCTTAAATTTATGTATAATTGCGTTTAAAAAATGAAAACATCTTTTAAATAGTTAGAAAATTAAGTTTTAATTTTTTCATAAATTAGTGTTCTTAGAAGTTTATTCAGCAAGTTATCTAATTTAAAAATAAACTAGTAATAAAAATAAATATCTTAACTATAGTCCTAAAAGAAAAAACTCCTATGAGCAGCCAATATCTGTTCATACGGTAATGCCTCACATATTTCTTTTTTTCATAAATAAATATATCATAAAATTTTTAAGTAGTAAATTTTTTTTATAAAACTTAACTAAAATGGATATATATTTTGAATTAACTTTACATTTTAAACATATCAAATTTTGAATTATTCAGCAAAGAAATCACTCAGCGACTATTATATTAAAAATTTTGTCAAGAACATCAGGTTGTTGAAAATATTCAATGATAGAAAATGCCAGACAGTAATTTTTAATAGAAAAAAAAAACTTAAATCACGATATTGCCATATTTATTCGAATCTAAGCCGCACTCCTCCCCCTCGATACTTATGCTACTAAAAATCGGGTTGATCTAAAAATTGAACAAGATACTATCGGATAGAAAAAAATCACAGGTTCTCGTTTATTTTTAAAAGTTTTTATAATACTGATAAAATAAATTAATTATTTTCATTTATTATTAATTCACCTTTATCAATTTTTTATTTCGTAAAATGAGTGAGTGAATATTAATGTCGCACTGATTAGTTACTCAGGGGCTTTTGGCGACGGACTTCGTAATTTTGAACCATGGTCAAATGACGAGGACAACACCTGAGATGGCATCCCGTCTCCTACCACACCAACGGGGGGACGTTTGAGCTCTCGACAGATTTAACGTACATCGCTTTGTGGCCAGCGGTAGCCGAGTTCTCTAGGTATCGGATCGTGGCTGGCATGTCACGAGTTCGAGCCCAGTATCACTAAATACCCGCCCGTGTAGGGGAGCGATACACGTTAAATCTGTCGAGAGCTCAAACGTCCTCCCGTTGGTATTAGGACCTCCCTCCCCTCCCTTGTTAGGAGAGGGGGAAACTCAGGTGTCGTCCTCGTCAAATGACCATGGCTCAAAATTACGAGGTCCATCGCCAAAAACCATTCACGTAGGTGAACAGTGCGACGTTATTATTCATTCACTCGTGCATCGCTTCCCTACATGACAGGTCTTGAGCGGTACTAGGCTCGAACTCATGAACGCCAGCCACGAGTCCGTTACCTTGACCACTAGGCTACCGCAGCCATATTTTATTTCGTAAATTTATCATATGTCAATAACATATTTAACACTATTTTTAGTTTTTTTCCACAAAAATCGGGCTGAGAGAAAATTTGGGGTACGGCTTAGAATTGGAGAAAAAGTAATTAAAAAAATAAGTTTCTGCTAATTTAATTAAAAAAACCAGATTTTTTTAATGATTGTTCCAATGGTTTAATGGTAAAATTGCACGTTAAATATAAAATCTATTCGATGAAAAAAAATTTTTTGTTTGTTAAAAAATATTAATAATTGCATTACAATAATTATATTAAAATTTTAAATTGTGAGCTTCAAGGAGTAGTAATTTGTGTTCTCTAGTCAATTCACAGCTTTCTGTGTATGTGTCAAGTATAAAATAAGTATACTTTCAATTTTTCATTCAGTCGCTTCACAGAATTTAAATATTTTTATATGCATTTCATTAATAAAAAGCAAAAAAAAAAAAAAAAAAAATCTAAGTAGCAGAATTATAAATTATCTTATAATTTAAATTTTTAAAGCACACATGCTGGAAATATTGAAAACATTCCTAAATGGGAAAGTTCATTAGGTTTAAGATGTTAAATCTCTGTGTACATCATAAATATTCTTTATTGTCCACACTATTTGTCACAACTTGCTGGTTACTATCATTTCAGCTGGCGACAATATTTCAGAAAGCTATCGCCAAAATTAAGTATTCGTAGCCAAGAAAAATTCGTGTTACAAAATGATGGTGGCGCCATCTCTTTGAGATAGTCCTAACTACGCCAAAAATAATTCAGAATGAACTTAAAATTTAAAATAATTCATTAATAAAAACATAAAACTTAATTCTGGCTACACTAGTCAAAAGAGGGAAGCATGCTTTCTAATATACTATTTAATTCTACTCGAAAAAATCACTTTTTTTCTATTAAAATGTGCTTTGCGTTTTCACTTCCTATACTTTAACATAGAAAACTCAAATTTCATTTTGAAATAATGCTGAAAACTGCGTAATTTTTTTCAAAAATCAAAATTCAAAGAAACACTATCCTCTAAACAATAATTTTTTTATAGGCATAGAAATTTTAATTATTATTGGAGCTTTTTTCCTGCCGGTAAATGTGCTTCCCGTTTGATCCCTATCCTTTAACATTGACCGAAAACAGCCTTAAACCCATTGATAAAAAGCATCTTTAGATATTACCCAAAAATTCCTTTTTGACTACATTTATTGTATGCCGAGAGCATAATAAAGTAATGCATGGAGAAACAGCTTGTAAATTGGAACAAGTTAAATCAAATTTCTGGATCCCCAAAGGATGACAATTAGTTTAAAAAGTTATAAAAAATTGCCTTATTTGTAAAATTATTTAGCCAAACCTATTGATCAGCTCACATCACCATTACCTAAGGATCATATCTACCAAATGCCAGCCTTTTCAGTCTGTGGCTTTGATTTTCATCTCTATGTCAATAAATTCAAGAAGCTGCAAAAATCCTATATCATTTTATTACTTGCAGAGTTTACTAGAGCACTTCACTTGGAACTGATCTCTGATATGACTACTAACTTGTTTCTACTTGCCTTCTGACTGAAGGTTTCTCATAAGATGAGGAAATTGTGAAGTAATATGCAGTGATAATACCAAAACATTTCTGAAAAGCAAAAAAGATTAATTGAAAACTTATTCTTCTGTATCTTATACCAAAGCATGGTTCAAAATTTCATCGCCAAAGAAAGGATTATTTGGAAAGCTATCATCGAGAGATCCCCACGGTGGGAAGGATTTTATGAACGTCTAGTGAGATCTGTCAAAGAAAGCCTGCATAAAATACTTGGGAAGGCCCTATTAAGTTATGAAGAAATTGCAACTATACTTTCTGAGATAGAAGCTGTTCTCAATCTAAGACCAATGAGCTATGTATATGATGAAAGTGATCAACCAAGACCTCTCACCACTATGCATTTTTTAAACTTTGGCAAATCAGCCAACATATCCTGTTACATTTGCAGAGACCCTACAAAATGATTTTTAAAAAAAAATCATCTATTTAAAAAAAAAAGAATACAACATTTATTCCTAAAACAACTGTGGCATAGATGGAAAAAAACAATACTTATTAGATTTGTGAACTGCTCATTCAGTGAAAACCTAGAAATACATCCTGAAATAAAGGTAAGTGATGTTGTATTGATTGAGGAGAACACTTAAAACAAGCTTCTTTGGAAGCTAGGTAAATGAAAGAACCCTACCGGGTGTGATGGCAAAACATGCTGCTACGAACTAAAGACTAGTGGTGAAGGTCAACATCTTGATCCACTTGAACTATAGACTGTGTTCTTACAAATTGAAAAAAATTTTGAACTTTAAATTTTTTTATTTACTGTTTCATTTAGTCTAATTATCATTTCTTTAACCTATCATTTTAGCCCATTTATTTTTCATAATCTAACTTGTTAATTAATTTCCCTTTGAAAGAAGGACTGTGTATTTTTAAAGTGTTTTTGTGATTAGCTTAGTATTTTGTTGTATTTTCGAGAATTCTCTGTTGTATAATTTACTTGCATTTATTGAAAGATGCAATTAATAAGTGAACTCAAAAAGTTCAGATGGGATTGTGAAGCAAAACTTTCTTTTTTGTTTTGTCTTTGGCTAGCTATGTGAAAACATATTCAACAATTACACATTTGACAATTATCTTTTTTCGAAATTATTATTTTTTAAAGCTCAATAGTTTTTAGTAATACAGTCTAGAAGTTTTCTTAAATCTTCTTTGCGGACTCTTGAGTTAGTTTTTAATAATAATTAATTATTTAACATGTAAATCAACTAATAATCTTTATTTTCATAATGCTCATCAAGAGCTCTGAAGAGCAATTTGCAAGAATCATCCGAAGTT
>BMAO01006036.1:0-71037 GCA_019973975.1 Trichonephila clavata | reverse complement strand
CCGATTAATTACCAAAGTGAGTAATTTTCAGATTTTGTACATTCATTCATAGGTTTCCGTAACCAACAGGTCCCTCCACCATCGAGACCAGCAACGCTACATTACCTCGAAGGCGGTCGCTAAGTTCAGCAGACCAGGGTAACTCACCTATCAGGATCACTAAGAATTCTAATTTCTTTCACCTGAACGAATACTGCCATAGGCCTTCTTTTCTGAGTCAGTGCAGGCGTCATGATCCAGACGTGTCTCTCTCTATGTTCTTCAATCTTAAATTGTTGTTACTTCTTTGTGAGTCTGAAACCAATACTGCAGGCAATCAATTCAAGTCAGGAATAAAATGTTTCTGAGAAGTGCAACTCGGCCGAGCTTGTACTAGTTGGCATGTGACTTCTGAATCATCCTCGCCCTCAGAAAACACGGCAGCATAGGATGTCTGCAAGCATATAAAAGTGTGTATGAGACTTTGCTGTGGTTCAGGTGAAAGGTGAGTTAGTCGCCGTGGTATCTTTATTTTTGCAGGTCAACAATTTGTTTCCATTTTGTTGAATTTCTTTGTAATATCATCAGGAAGTTTTGAGTCCATGAGCTTAATTGACCAGCACTCTTGCAAAAGTAATTTTGGAATGAGTAACTGGACATGTGGTAATAGGATCAGTATTTTATACAGGCCAAAGATAAAATTTTCCTTTTGGTAACTGTCTCTTCAATTTCTGATGGACTTCTGGCGATCACCAGAATGGGTATCTTCTCGAAGTATTCAAGTCCTACCACAGGAACATTTCATTGTTGATTCCACATTGTTTGGATTATCTGAATTTTCAGGATATCAGTGCAACTCATCTCTTAGATCAAATTGTGCTGATGATAACAGGTTCTGAGATTCACGAAAATATTCTAGTTCTTCTAAGAGTTAAAACTTGCCAACGTTATCTACATAAAAGGATTCTTTAAGCTGGCAACAGGGTTGATCTCTTCGGTACGTGATTCAAATGAAGTGGTAACAGGGCGCAACTAAGAAAGGGCTACATGTGACATGAACTACGACAGTATCTATAGATTGATTTCTTTCTCAGGATCACCATCTTTCCACCAAATACTAAAATCTCATATGATATCATGTTCATCTAGAGATATTTGTAGGAATGTTGCAGATATCCGCAGTAATTGTAATTTTCAATTCTATAAACGAGTCAGAACTGAGAATAAGTTCAATAAGATTTGAATAAACTATTGATGCAGTCGTTTAAAGAAAAGAACCTTTGACATACGCTGAGGCGTCAAAACAGGCCCTAATTTTGCTTAGAAGAATTTGTTTGATCACTGCTCTATGGGGTAAGTAGTGAACTGCGCCTCTAATTTCTTTTCTCGTCAGGTTCAACCTGGATCTATTATTCCATCTCTTTCCATTCATTTTAAAACATTCCGTAGTCTTTAAGATTACCACTGGACTTAAAGTTTTAATAGTATTTTTAGGTAGCTTTTGGACCCGTCTTTATTATCTGAAATAGCGGGATATTTTTCTATTAGAATACGCACTTTATATCTACTATCACTTTCTCTAATTATAGTTTCTTCAAAATGTTTAGAATTAGTTCTTGACTTCCTCCTTAGACTATACAGGGTCCCATTTATACCCAAGATCCAAATTCATAAATCCAGTTATTGTTTGCTTCATTTACAAAGAAAAGTCATATGAACTATCAAATTAATTTCATTTGACTTTGCCGTGACAGTCCATCCAAAATGGTGCATGGCAACTAATCCCATGAAAGTTGTTCAATTTGCCTGTAAATATTTTCCCAGCAACATCAGCTCCCAGTAATAGATGTATATCATTAACATTTTCTTCGCCTAAACATTTTCAGAGATTTAAAACACATCCATAAAAATACTGCTTCTCTCTTAGTTCTTTTAAACAATAAGCATTATTAATTTTAGGTACGGTCGCACAAATTTTCTTTTAATTCCATTATCAATTTCTATTTCATTTTGTATCTAAACTACTCAATTGTACATTTAACGATTATGATATCCAGTTTTCAGCCTCAAAAAGTCCATGAGTTACTGTCTTTACCTATGCTTTTAATCCTATTTTTCCGCAACAAATTTAGAAATATAACTCTTAATCTCGAACCACTGTCTATAATTACACGTACAAAATATTTAATCTTGTTAAATGAACTAGGCGAGTTTGCAAATAAATTTCATTAGTGGACTGATTAGTAAGAACAATGCTACAATAGCGCCAGTTCATCGCCCGCTGGATTATATTTTTATCGTTTTCTTTTTGCTTATATTTAACAAAAACACATCAAGGGAATGCTTTCTGGACAACAACCAACATGTTATATTAGCTTTAAAACCAATATGTTTAGCTCCCAAAAATTTAAAGCAACCTCCTTTCTTTAATAAAATATTTTCTTTCTTCTAAGATAAACACCATATGCATAATCTACAATCAGACTTTCATGAATGGATGAATCTAAAAATACAGTTCAACCCTTTTATTTTGTTCCATCCATAGAAATTAGCTGACTGGCGGAAGTATTGGTTTGTCTGATTTATGATTTTTAAAAATCTCTGCTGTGCTTCAGATGAGGTATTACGGTAGGAAGTAGTGAGCGCCAGCTACTAGTCACAACTTATCGGGCTGCGCGTTCACGTGATCTCAATGAAAGCAGTTCAATAAAATCATATTTGTTAGTATAGGTTTTCATTTTGTAACTGATTAAATTCTATGAGTATATCTGTGGCAAAAGCTTTCCAAAATAGTAGTACATAATACACTTGATATTTTCAATGCATAATCCTGAACATTCTGAACTTCTTAATTCATAGAAACTTTGTCATAAAATTTTCTAAATGCATTAATATCATTCAGATGTTTAAGGGTTTAATATTTAGATATTACTCCTTATGAGTCTGAATCAATAAATCTTCTCCTAGCAAGCGTTCTTTTAATAAATTAATAGCAGCATCATATATTGAATCGAAATTAGAAAATCCGTCTGCAAACGCAATGCTGTTCCACCTAAGTAGGATTTTAGATAGTTAAATTTATCTACTTTATTCAAATGAACATTTATGGATGCCGATTCGAACTATTCCAAATTAAGCCATTGATTTATCCTGCCATAAAACTTAGAATACATAATTTAGGCAATTTTATTTCATTTTCTTTGTGTATATTAGATTGGTAGGCTTGATTGATTTCTCCAACATCATATTTTGACATTCGCAGAAATTTGATACATTTTATTTAATTCACGAATACGTTTATTAACTCGAAATTTCATTAGGTAACTTTATCATTATATTCTTCAGTTTTCGTATATTCCTGTAATTCTATTTCGCAAACAATGGTTCTAGTTCGTTATCTATACATTTGAGATTCAAACTTAGTTACTAGGTATTTCTAATATTTCTTCTAACTTGTCAACATCTATATGTTCTGTTTCCAAAAGTTCGTGTTCTAATTTGGTTACAGTATTGATTACAGCAGTTCTTAGAATACCGTTTCCGCTCAACAGGCTACTCTATCTTTATCTTCCGACATGTTCAGTTCTAATTTCTATTTCAGTCGCATACTTTCAGTGAAATAATTTTCTAACACCTGTGAATCGGCAGGATGCCAGATGTACAAAATCAATCAAATACGCACTTTGCTATATCAAACAAACGCTCTATTATTCTTACAATAAGGAATAGGAAAATTTGCTTATCTCTTATCTAACATGCATAGAGCGTCAGTTCAGGTCGGTCAGGATTTAAAACGGTGGTTGTAAACAAGTCTTCAAATAAAACAGATCAAGGGTGATGTACAACCTTTTAAATTATTATTTAATGGGATATAACACCTTCACTACACTACACCACGAATAAAAGAACATTAATTAATAACAGTTAGATTACATATACTAGAGACTAAAACACTTAACATTTCGTTACATCTCTTTTCCTATAACCTGACGACATAAACAAAGTGGCATGGATTCTCACGCACGTACGTGGATTCAAGTTCAATGAACCGGAGGGTAGAGAACGTTTAGATACAACAACATCTAATTTGTTGAATAAAAATGATTTGTGTTAATGAGTGGCTGCATGGCGCCACTTTTGTAACTGGAAGAGGTTCTGTGACGTCACTATGCTCTGTATATAAAACGGGTAAACAATCCGCATTAACGCTCGGCAGTTCTTAATAAGGATAGTTACTTTAATTTGCTGGCTGATGAATGAATCACTTTCCACCTTGCCAGCATCTGGTGATGCAGCCCACAGAACAAGAATTGGTGTGTTCCGAGCATAATTAGTGGCGTCAACGTGGGGCGAGGCTGTTTGATGGAGGTGAAACTGAAACCGAATTACGACTATTGAACTTTGGGTACGAAACATAAAATGCGATGACTGCGTTGAAAGCTCAAGAAAGGCTGAGAACAGCATTTCTCTCAGTCTGAGAAAATTAAAACCAATTGAGGAAAGAGACATCGATGAATCTACTTTCGATTCTGAAAACTCAAATCATGGATAAATTCAGAGACTCGACTCTTGTCAGAATCAAATTTCTGAACAACTCTCTTGATATGAAAGATGCCGAGCAAAATGTTGGCTGATATGGAAGACGCAGAAAACTACCGTAGCCGCTATCAAAATGTATTCCCAGTAGATTCGAAAATACAAGAAACTACTATATAGCAAAACAGAAAAGAAGTTTAAATACCGAAATTGAATTGAAGAAGAAGTTTAGTGTGGCGAAGCTGGGACTTTTGGCTTTCTGGAGTCAGTTTCAGAAAGTCATAATGATAAAAGCATCGCGCCGGAGGACAAGATGCAATATTGTGTAATCCATAGAACCAAAATCGAAAGCAGAACGATTGGTGTTGAGTTTCCCCGCGACGGCGGAAAATTGTATAAAGCCATTGATCGGTGAAGAGATACGGCCGTGAACTTGCTCATTTTCAAATTTACGTACATGAACCATTGGTTTGGTTATGAAAACGCTGCTGGAAGAACGAAAACAGATTTGCCGCCTTGTACGACGAACTCAGAAATTGCGATCGCTGGAGAACGGACGAACGCAAGAAAATATGGAACTTTTAACACGTTAGAGTAGAATCCTATTTACCCGAAGTCCTGGTCGCCTGGGAAGAAAACGAATAATGAAACAGAAATAAGGATCTCGGACTCTAGAAATTTAATGACTTTCCTTCGCCGCAAGTTCCAAAGGGAAGATAAGGTACAGCTAGCTAAATCCGGTTTCGGCCTACTATCGAAAGTCCCCAACAAAGGATGAAAACAACTGAATTAATGACTTCCTCAACAATTGAGTTCGAAAGTGCTGGGTGAAGGTTAATAACTGTATTTTTGAAATATATCATCCAGTGAAAAATGTTATAATGCTAAGAAAATGTCTTTTATTGCTATGAAACAATATTTCTTGAAAAGGTGCTTGTTTATTTGTTTAAATAAGATCTGGTCATTTAGTAAAATTGTGATGGTAACATACCTGGCAGTGTCCTAAATGAAATTACCAGCAAGTATATTGTCCAAATTGATAAAAGTGCAGCAAAATGTTCCATAAAAACTGAAGTATATCAAACGCTACAGCAGAAACGAAAGTATATACTGACTCACCGTTTCGATGGATCAGGGTCGGAAAAATGCAGTTCTAATTATTCCGCGCATGAAAATAATAATGATGAAAGTATTTAGTATTTTGAAGGCCACTCCTCAGAAACTATATTCATTCTCTTCCAGAATAGTCGAAACCTAATATCATGGTGTATTTCTATTGGGGTTGTGTTCAAAATATATGTAGCAATTTGACCTTTATCGAAAATATGTAGTTCTTCTAAGATTGAGATAAACATATTCTAAATAGGTTAAAATTAAAAGTATTTGCTCGGATTTAAGTGTAAGAAGCAGTGGACGTTTGATTGGGGCTGATAATATGGAAGAGTATTAACGAACTTAAGCGAGGTGGGTCTGGCTGACGCTAGTGAAACTGTGAACAAAATTGATGATGACAAAGTGGTTGTAAATGTTAAAACGGTGCGACGCCGTCGTTACATGTAAGAATATTAAGTGTTAAGGGTATAGAGCTAGATGTTTAAGATGTGATCCTACTTAATGAAAAGCGCAGAAAATTTTGTTAAACTTCGATTTTAAGAATAAAATAAATTCTTCCCGATAAATATGATATTCCTCCATGGAAATGCTAACTCTGAAGAATTTGGTAACCAAAACTTAACGTGGAAAAGGAAAGCATTTGGATGATAAATAAATTAAAAGCAGTAAATTTTGATGGTTGAAGTAACATGTTTGAGGTGGGAAATTCATCTCGATGGTTGTGAGCAAAGTGAATTAAATAATGATGTCATATTTACCTCTTGGTAATGTAAGTGAATGGTGACAATGCATGCATCCAGTATTTGTGCCTCAAAGAACATGAAAAGCCATCTTTGAACCTGTTTATGAGCGTAAACGCAGCCAATGAACAATATGACATTTAGATAATTTGGGTATCAGTGGGTGTAGCCGATATTAAAAACTTTTTGATGTATCTATTTTCGAAAGATAAAGGTATCAGTTTATTCCCATGCAATGAAAAACAATTGAATTACAGATATTGTCAGTTGTATTTGGGTGTCGCTGTTATACTTATTGAATGCATCTATTATAAATAGAAAACTAGTCTGAATATAGGAAGTTGCACAAAAGTTAAATCTTCTTTATGTTGATGAGTAACATAGCTGGTATTTTCAGTGTTAGATAAATAAATATTTATTGAGAAGAATACAGTGGTAAGTCCGAAAGGATGTTTGTTGCTTTGAAACAATATAGCGGTAAGTGTTGATAAATCTCGGCGGCTTTTATTTTGGAGGTCTGTTTGCGGCAGATAATGTGATGTTTGAAATGTGCACAGGAATTTCAATCATTAACATGCAAACAATAACCAGCAGGTGGTTTCTCACACCATAAAGTTTTGATCCCATGGGATGTTGGCGCCATCTACATTACTTCCAAGTGTACTACAGAACTGTAAATGAAAATTGCATGGGATGGAACCACCTCAAATATTATACAATAAATTTATGATAGTATAAAAATTAAATTTAAAAAGATGCTATGCCGTTGTAAGTGATACTGCTGGATGCATATTTGTTGATGCAACAGAAGGATCTGCGCGAGTTGCGTCTTTGTAATCAATAATTGATTCTAGAAGTTAATAATTCTATTAAACCTGATCCTCCTCTGTTTTAGCGATGCTCCGTTTTGATTAATGGCTTGCTGTTCGGTGCTCGACACCCGTCTATTTTAAACGCCGTATACCGGACTTGAGATTACTCTTTGGTTGATTCTACGCCTTTTCGGTGATTAAGTATGGAAGTGATTAGTTTTGGCTAATAGATGAAGTGGTATGATAAATTAATCATGGAAATATATTCCCAGAAACATAGATATCGCGGATTCTCCGTGGTTGTTCTGCACGAAATGCTTAATTCTAGATGTTGGGAGGGGCCGATACAGTTTGACAAAATTGAATATTGCAGATCGGTGAAATAGTTGCAATCAAAGTTAACAGGGAGATAAAAACTAAATGCGAATGTTGATCTAACAAACGATACAACCCTTTGCTTATATGTAATGTGTCGTGCGATAAAATGATTGTTGCTTGGGTTTAAGATTTGTATAAATAATTGTCTGAACATAACCGTGCAAGAACATGAACTCTCTGTTGCTGGTAATTCAGAAACATTGATTCGTTTAACTCAGACATATTATTTACCTGATGTTGAATCTTTAAAATTTGTTACCTTTATTATTAAGTGATAATATTTTAGGGTTAGAATTAAATATGAAAATGATAGGATTCTTTTGTATCTATGTTGATACCTGATAAATAACGAATTCAGCTTTGATTAGATATACACAAAAACTGTCTGCTGGTATCTTAATGTTAATATTAATTGGTTCTGGATTATCAGATCTAAACTAATGAACATTTGTCAAATGTTATATGTGCTCATTTAAGTAAATCATTGTCAAACGGATATCACCTTTACCCACAATTCAGTACCCGACTGATTGCACGGCGCCATTTGGTGAGGTGATTTTGCTGGGTCTTTGTTTTAAAAACTGGCGCAAAGTATGGATTGATTATTTACTTGGCCAGTCTATCAGCACTCCATCTTGGGTAATGGGTGCCTTCAGTGCCTTAGGCGCTTCATTACGAAACGCAGGAGGCCAGGATAGTTACTGATAACGAAACCAATTTCCGTTGCTTTCAACGACCTTTCAGTGGACAGCATAGATATCAGAAACATCAACTCAAAAATAGTTAGAAATTTATACCGCAACCGCCGCGTGGTAGAGCTAGTGGGAAGATTTGGTTCGCCTTATTAAGAACAATGGAACGTTTTCTTGGAAAATCAATAATGACTGGTGGCATCTTCAGTAATTTGTGATTGTAATTTTGAAATATTAGTAGATTTAACCTTATATGAAGATCACAGGAATTGATCCCTCTTACTCCACCTACGTATTTTAATAGAATCGCCTCCAAATGTGATAGAATTAATTCTTGAGACTTAGAAAAAGAATGATTAAATTAACAAATGTTAGACAACGTTTCGAAGAATATCTGGGTGACTAATACAAAAGTGAATGATAATCAGGTTTCAGGCGAGTTGAAATAGATGTAGTGGGGACGACAATAGAAACGTTTGTCTTGGCCTATGGCTAAATTATAAATTAATCACTTGTCAGATGAGGAAATTCGTACAGTTCACGACTTAAACTCAACATGGGTTTTAATGTACACTTGAGGCCCGGTACAAAGCATCTTCCCCTAAAGGAGTACAAGCGTTACCAAATAATGATAAGGATTGAAAGGAATCATTCATTAAATGTACTAAACACAAAATGTCTTGAATACTAATGATAATTGTGAAAATATGCACTGAAGATTGATTTAAAGAACAAGGGCTGATAATGAACTATAAATGTTATGGGTTGAAGACTCTCCCAAGTCTCAAAGGTGAGATATGTTAATGAATAAAAATGATTTAGTGAATGCTGGTGACTGCATGGCGCCACATTTTTGTAACTGTGAAGAGATTACAATCACTATCTCTGTATATAAACGGGCAGAAACAATCACGTGTGCTTACTTTATCGGCAGTTCTTAATAAGTTAGTTTCTTTAATTTGTGGCTGATGGATGAATCACTTTCCACCAACAGCATCTGGTAATTTAGCCTACAGAACTTAAAATTGGTGTGTTCGAACACTCGTTTATGGAAGATATTGCCGGTGAACTAGCAATAACCATTTACCCTAAAATTATGTTGGGGTAAAATTTAAAAAGATTTGTGAGAAAATCGTTGGGTGTGTAATTATTCATATTGTTACGAGCCGTAGTTATTGTTTGTGTCGTCCGATTGGCGTACAAGAGCACAACATTTCGATTCTAACAACACAAATTTTCCCAAAATGAAAAGTGTCATTTATTGGGTTTATCTTTTGCACATATTTATAGGGAAGGGTTAGGATAGTATATATTATCTCAAGAGGGTTGTAGTTTAATGTATGGTATTAAAAGCTCTCAATGGGCGATATAATTATTTTTTAAATTAGGCTTTCATCTTTCAACCTACCCTGAGACAATTCTTGGATTTCGTTTCTCCGTTACAAGTATCGTTTTGAGATAAACTTACCAGAAAAGATATATGGCTATTACAGCCAGAATTTATAGCATATGCAACGAAAAATATTTAAACAAATAATAAATTTGGCATTACACTACTATTTTAAACGAACATTTTTATGAATTTTCATTCATGATGTTTATTCCTTCTCATGGTTTTCTCCTCCTTGCGGTAAACGCTAGCGCATGAGGCTCGATAATTCTATAATTCTGTTTTAGTTAGTGAGGCTTTCTTTATGGTTGATAAAAGTCTTTAAAGGGTTGGTCCGTCAAGGGACGCAATAAACTGAATTACCAGCATGGCAGAGGTTAGCGTGTTCGAAATTCTGGTTGGTATGAACAAGGGAAATCTATATACCAGTTGCAATTTTCTCGTGCAGTTTATCCATTGGGAAGTAATTTCGTTACGCGCAGCTGAAAGCGAGCAGAAGTGGACAGGTCTTTTCAGCTGGGTAAGGTATATGGTACAGTTTTTTTGGGAGGGGTGGACTATCTCAGTTTAAGGGAGAAAGTATCTGAGTTTGGGGGTTTTCTCAACGGTATCTTCAAGCGGTTTTCAAACGCGTTCCTGTTTGTTCAGGATGATGAGTTATCACTGTACCACCTGTTATATTTCAGGCCGCTGATCAAGTCAAAGCAGGTTTTCTTAATTGATGCCGTCATCAGAACAACGGCCCGTTCGTGCATCTTTGTCAAATAATGAACTCAAATCTGTACGTGTTCCGCAGGTGTCGGTGTTTCAAAATGTTCCTGACTCGTGTGATGCCGTTCATAATCAGTTCATGATCAATCAGACGGTGTCTCTTCCATTCTCTTTCTATCATGTTCGATAATTCTGTCCATCTTCGTGTTTTGGTTCATTGGACAGATAAATTGATATGTTTTCCTGCTCATTCTAAATGGAAACAGTACATCTCTGATGGACCAGCGTCATCTATACTAATATTTAATTCTTGGAACAGATCCTGTTTTCACATCAGCTATAGAACACCTGATACCGTCATTAAGTTGACAACAATACTATATTCAACCGTTTAAGGTTAAATAAATTCATTATAGAACCGTTTTATAGTTCATCTTTTAAAAACATATAAAAATAGATAAAGTGTTTATAAGTTTTTCAAAATCTATATGTTACATTATAAAAATTATACTCAATGGAAAATAATTTCTAAACAAACCAACAAAATAAGTTCAAATATTACGTTATTTTCATTTTAGATATAAAACTTATTTCATAGGTGTTCTAAACACCACAAATAAACATTTAATAAGTTAAAATCAGTTTTAAGTTCAATAGTCAGTTCATATAATTTATAAATTATTATTATAAAAAGTTTTAAGTGAATATAAGTTATAAAATAAATTTTTACTTAACAAATATTTTGATTTGCCACCTTTTCTAATGATTTAATAAATTTGAACACAAATTCAAATAATGTGTTAACATTTATTAAATAAAAATAATGAATTTCTACAGGTAGCGTAATACATAACTTTAATATGTTAAATATTAAAATTATATAAGTAACAAATAAAACTGTCAGTATGATGCTCTTCGTGTTCAGCAATGTGCCGTATTTTCTGATCATATTTTCAACAGATGACTGAATAAATCTGCAGAATATCTAAAACATGGCGGCCGAATGCTCTTCTTGGATCTGTGGGATTGGCGGCGCTGGCGGTAGACCTTTCATTAACCCCACAACCGTCGCAGGGTCATATCCTGTTATCATCCCATGCATCTGGCAGAAATGTTGTTTTAGCAAATCGCTACACAGCGATCAATGTGCGGAGGGCACCATTCTGCATGAAAGTTATATCTGAAGGCATCCACGTTGCTGGGGATGCAAGATTACAAAATCCTTCAGCATATCGTGAGTACCTTATTCAGATTCCATTTGGTTTATCTCTTCCATCAGGTCAATAGAAGGTAGCTGTAAAACCACACCGTACCGTCACTTTTTTGGGATGCATGGGTTTTTCCTGGAAAGCATGAGGATTTTTCGTTGCCCAAATCAGACAATTAGGGGTGTTAATCTGGCCATCCAGGCAAAGTGAATAGTCGCTACATAATATGTTCCATGGTCAAGTGACATCAACCACCATTCAGAAAAGAAACCGAAATGCAAAATTTTTACGAACCCCTGGGTCCCAGTTCTTCAGTTGATGCACTGTCTTGATTTTGTATGGATAAAAATGTAAAATCCACTATACGATTTTCCGCACTGTAGAATACAGCATATCCAATACACGGGACACAACTGGCACACTCACGTTACCATCCAGGCACAGACTGCTGGCTTCAACGACCGCAGTAGCCGCATTTTCGATGCTAGATGACGGGATGTGTTCTCTTCCTCTACCTAGAGAATGCCAATCAGTTGATTCAGAATCATCTTGCGTAGGGTATATGGAACGTGGACACTTCGTGTTCGCTTCATACGACGAAATTCTTTCACAGCGGCAGCGAAGTTCTGCAGTTCTGGTAGAACAATTTTACCAATATATCAACACCTGCTTTCAACGTGAAGGCATAATGAGCACAGAGGAAAATGCTTCTCAAGCAGAATCTGCCTTTTCTTTTGCTCCAAATGCAATACTAATAGGCGTGCGCTGATACACAAATGCTGTTTCTGATTTTGAATATATGCCAATGAGTACAAATTTTTGTTATATATATATATATATACTTTATATTTTATACGCATATTTTTAAAACATATTAAATAAAGTTAAGCCAAGACGAGTCTCCCAAAGTTCTCCCAGGATAGGAGTTTACAGCTTCCTGCGGAAGCAGGCACCTCAGAAACATTCATTACATTCAAACCATTAAATAAAGCTATATGTGCATTACAGGTGCCACTACTGGTGAAAATTTGTACTAATTTTTATTGTAATAGAAGTGCATCATTTGAATTATCTGTAGTAAAAAATTTAATTTATTTGGACCAATGGGGTGGATTCTAGATCACTCTGTGTGAACAGCTTATTTTGTAACCCACTGTATATATGTAATGGTATTAGTGATTATAGGAACTAAATGAAACAAACACGGTGAAGAGAATTGGTCAATTTCTGTTCAGTTACAGTGTTTGTACTGAGTGTATTATTTTGGGTATTGCGAATGTTTATATTGTGTAAAACTCAGATCCAGCTGTATAAATCATCACCTGGACACTTCCGAAAACCCCACTTTATATTTTGAACGAATGTTGAAAGTGAAAATTAATCTGAATTAATAAAGAAATTAAATTTGGTTATTTTCGAAATTTGTTCTCTTAGGAAGTAAAATAAATTTTCCTAGTATTGTGTAATTCATTCCTAGTAATGTGCAAGTTTCCTTCTACCAGTCAAAACCAAAAGAGAAAAAGGGGTTCTGCTGGCTACTATCTGAGCAAACACTGGACAACAACAACACCATAAACTCTTTTAAGCAATGTATGGGGATAACTCTTTAATGGAGTACACATTTTTGTTGTTCTTGTAGGGAAAATTCATTTTTTATAATTTAGTTAATGTAACATTAACATAAAAGGGATAAAATATTTTTCTCTTCCACAAGCGTATAATATATTTTTAATGTATTATACATGTGCCATTATATATCATATATTCTTTTGAATATGTTATGTATTCAAAAAAATTTCATATTCTTTTTTGAATTATGTATATTTTAAGAAGTATTCCTGAATATTCTTGTGTGAAATCGAAGTATTGGACTGTTCAATAAAATGTGCTTGTGATACTTTTGTGCTTAACTGAGGAAGAACTTTTTTTTAGTTAGCACAAAGGAAAAATTTAATTATGATCTTGGGTTGACTTGTGAAATTTCTATTGTTAGTAATTTATTCTATGGGGAATTCCAAAATTAAACTCATAATCACGAAGTTAAATGAAAAATATCCATGAATGTTACTAATGTACAAAATGCTCACTAAACATATACATAGATGGTTTTATATTTTGGCAGTGTATTTTAGGAATAAATTACTTATAGGTCAATTCATGTAAGTTATTAAGCAGAGTTAGTTTTTCTGTCCTATTATGAACAAAAAGAATATTATGAAGTAAGTGTAATGGGTCTTATTAAGTATAAATAATACTTTTGTTGTAATTTCAAAATAGATGTAATATTAAATTTTGGCAGAAAATTTTAATTCAAAGCTATTTGTTTTCTCCTGAAGTGTCATAATGAATACAGACATGTTGTTTCTATAAAGTAAAATTAACCAATATGTTGAAACTCGCATCCTTGAAACTATTGCCAATCCTCTGCTGGAAAGTGTAATGGAGAAATATTACATACTCGCTACTCCAGCCTCTGGTAAATTCAATAAAGGTAACACAGAAGTTATGTAATATTTTGGTCAATCGTAACGGCATCTCATACTAACTGGGGGTAAATGAAACAATATTATCGTATAGTTGTTAACTATCAAAATTTGTGAAAAGCAAAAACTTCTTAGTACAATAATATGCCGAAAGAGACATCTGTTGGTCCTTGAACCCTATCCCGAGGTTCATAAATAACATTAAATTTTAAAACTTCAAGATATAAGTTTTCAGAGTGCGATAATTCAAAATTATATGTTTTTGAAAGTTTTATACGCGAATTTGTAAACTTTACATGAACATACCAGCTGTATGCCCTGCCATGCGTTGCTGTGGCTCAGTCTGTTAAATATAAGTAAGGGGCTGGTCCATCCAACCAATTGAATCTTATATTGGTATAATTTTCTTAATGGATTTTTGATAAAAATAAAATTATATCCACAATATTAATTTTCATATTAGTGGGCTATTTGTTTTAATGATTTTGAAAATCACCAATTTTTGTATTACAGCCAGTCTAATTAAAGGTACTAATGTATCGCAACCTATTGGTGACATTATAGAAATGAAGCACATGATTGTAATTCAGCGCATACAAAATTTGGATTGCTTAGTGAGATATCTGAACGCTGGTGATGGTGCAATAATACGTAAGTACCAAATTAAATTGTATTTTATGTAAAAATACAAATAACTCCGAGCATAAAAATAAATTGAAAATTAAATACAACCTAACGTTAACTGACGCAAAAGAACTTAACTATCTTTATCAATGCGAAAGCATAATTTGTAATAAGGTATTTACCATATTATCGCAACCCTATTGACATTATGAAACAAAGTAAGTGATTGCCAATTGGCGCGTACATCAGCATACCCGAAATTGGGGTTTGCCAAATTAAGCAAGTTATTTGAACGCTGGTGATTGTTGCGATAGTATAAGTGATATAAAAATACCCACAATCTTGACCCCTGCTTCTACAATGACATTCGACCATTTAATATGAAATTACTACCTGCCTGCATTTGTGTCCAGTATGATGACCTAGGTTCTATTTCCTGAAGGCAATTTTGTTGTGCTGAGTCGATTATTACACTTAAAAGGTTAAAATAAAAACACAGAGTGCAAACAGCTCCGAGTAAACCCTGTATCAAATTCGCTTTTTCAGGGGATTTTTAGATACCAGGCACACCATGTTTGTGAGATTTAGTTTACGGATTGGGGCCTCTGTAACGGGGCCTTGTATCATTGGTACGGCTATTCTGTGGTATGTCCTGACAAAGCAAACAGAACCTATTGGCGACATTACATGAAGTAGTACGCCCGGTGCCAGATTCAACTCCTTGTACATGGGAGTCAGGTTGCCAACATGAAGTAAGTACTAAACAAACAGAAACTGATGTTCTGTTAACAAATTACTAATGGAAAGAAGTTACTAAGAAGGATTATAAAATTTAAAGTCATCAACAAAAGTATGGTTTAATATTTGATGACTGAAATTAATATCAGAAAACTAACCTGTATTTCAATTAACATCAAATGAAATTTAAAGTGTTTTATCGCGTTAGCTATCAGGTTATTGCCAGAAACCACAAAACAAAATTTGAGTTGTTCGGAAAGATAGTTTTTAAAATGATTTATTCAATTAATCCCAATTACGTATCAAGGCAAAATATAAATATGACAACCAATAAACATATTCTTCAAAACATGTAATAATCCGGAAAAACTATAAGCGCAAAAATGTTAAATTTTCGCATTCAGAGTGAGTCGTGACTTCTGATATGACGTCATAACACTAAAAATCACTTAAATTAAATTAAAAATTTAGGTGCATTCGAATAAATGTACGCAGAACCTGACCAGGTCAATACAGCTTGTGTCAAAATTTTCAGATAAATCCATGCAGAACTTTTGGGTTATGGAACCGTACACAAACCAACATAATATTATATATACAAGATAGATTTTAACTATAAGACTTTCCTAAAGCATCAACAGTGCCGGTTTACCATTGAATATGGGCGGGCATGAGATCCCAGAAGAGAAAAGTTGGACTTATCCAGATTTTCTATTGTAAATTTCGATCCTCTATGATGCAGGGTGGCCAACCTTTTGGGAAGCATTCCACAATCCCCTGATAAAAAGTTACGCGTACCGCTTCAACTTTCCACTAAACTAAAAATATTCAAGAGTAGAAAAAGTGTTAATTAAAGGCTTATTATGGGTTATTTACACCAAAAGCATATTTACCGTAAATTCTATGGTGAAATGTAAGAAAAATGGTATAACAAATAAAACAAAATGAAACTTATATTTTTGTTGATAGATTTTACGGAATCAATCAACTTTGGTGCAAAATAAAAAGCAACTTGAACATTTAGTTTTAAATAATTACTAAGCAATCCAGTACTTTTTAATGTGGTTTGAATTTGTCATCTATATTTAAGATTAGTTCGTAGGGATACTAACAAAATTAAGTATTTGGTGCATATCAGTTAATTTTAGGCGATATTTTTGATCTAATTACGTTCATAACGAAAACATTTCTTCACAAGCATGTTGATCAAACCTACAACAATATCACCTTAATCATGTAAATTTGGAAAATTGGCAGTGTCACAAATTTCAAATTCAGTGTACACTCATGTCCATAAATTAAGGATAATTCAGAATCACACAGAGGTGAACTCTAAAATAAAGAATTTCACCTGTAGAATTATCCGCACGCATCTTGAAGAAGAATATGCAAATTACGGAAACCACCAGGTAACGGATGGTACGTCAAAATGACGAGAGTGTAGAGGTATATAAGGAATGGTTGCAAAGAAGTAAAATTGTTCACAAACGCTTTAAAACCGCTTTCGTTACGTAACCGCATAAGTTATACTTGTGGCACAAGGAAGCGTTGGATGATTTTTACGTGGTAAGTGTGTATCGGACGACTGGCGTAGACGTGCAGAAGGAAGTATCGAGGTGGGAATCACCCAGTGTCCTCTCAGGCAGCAGCGGTCAAGATGATGAAATGTGAGTAGACGTTACAGCACAGGTGTACGATTACAACGCGCCGAATGGGGACCGGTATTTGGCAGTTACTGCCAAAGAAACAGACGGAGCACAGCATCGAACCTATCTCGTCAGCTCGCAACTGGCTACCGTTTGACAGTTCAAACAGACCGATGTACTGACGCTTAGGGCGTGGTCCTATATATGCTCGTAGGCCTGTCAGGGTGTTCCCGCCCACCTTCACTGTCGCCTGCGGTGCCTGGTAGAACGTATGTGGACACCACAACAGTGGTCTTGTGTGATATTTTCCGTGAGTCAGGTTGGTTGCGGTCTGATTCTCGCCGGACTTTCATATTGAGCGCCGGTACCCGTTACCGCAAGAGGGCCTGCCATTAAACGACACCGTTGTTGATGGTGCAGGATGGCTCGTTGGGAGGAATTATTCTTCGTTCAAGGCGACCTGCATGTTCAGGTGTAACGATGACAAGGCCACATCTATGGGATGCCATTCTGGGTAACATGTGCATTTGTTTCGAGGTGCCATGGTGCAGAATTTCTGTTATGGATGACAACGCTTGTCCTGTCTGGGCAAGCCTTGCCAGACGAATGCCTTCAATCGGAGAATATCACCCGTGTATGGATTGACAGCATACTCACGGACTTGAATCAGCCAGAGCATGTGTGTGGATATGCTTGGTCGACGAGTGCAGCCGTCAGCCCCTCCCTACCGGAACTTTGAAGGGCATTGCTTGATGAGTGTGTAATATTCCCAGATCAAGATTGATAATTTGATATACAGCATGCGTAGGCGTAGCAGGCCTGTAGCCCCATCGTCCGGAGACGCCTCGTATTAACCATCGCCACCTGCTCACGCCATACTGTTTTGTAAATAGGTTCTTTTGAAAATTTGCTCAGGGTAAAAATCGCAATTTATTATTATTTATATGTCAAACGCGCAATCTTTTGCTCTTTATCTTTGTTTAATACACCAGACTTTACAAATAAGTCAGAATTTGTTTCTTCTGTGTCTCTTTCTAGCTGCCTGAACTTCATTATCCTTAATTATGGACGTGAGTGTTGGATCATTTGAGGTTAAATAATTTCCTTATATTTGTACTTTTAGGGGTGTATGAAGGTGCTGCAGGTCAATAATTTCTTTGTACCTGTATTGATTATTTTAATTATGTGAGAAATCGAAAAGGATTAGTAAAGTTCAGTATTTTTATCATCTCAAACCCTGAAACCTGGCTTTTCAGAAAGAATCCTGCAAAATGGATGTTAAATTTTAAATCTATTATAGTTTGGAACATTATAACTATATGGCAGATAATTTCCTGCACGAATGGAAGTAAATTGTTTCTCTCTCAAAACTAGATAAAAACAAAGTTCTTCCAAAGAAGATATATATGACCAACTAGGGTAAGAATACAATCTTTCCTGTAAACTTAAATTTAAATTGTTTAAGTGTTCCATTATATCTGTAAGAAAAGCTAAATCCAGAGACAATTTCCTCCTAGGAGTAAACATTCCTCAAGGCAGTTCATCGTTTCTTCAGATATTCTAAACCCCTTCCCTCAAATTAAAATCTCTCCATTGAACTTCCCTTGGAAATACAGCACACTACAATGAAGGGATAACTCGTCATTTCTTCTGTTTCTTCAGGAAAAGCGATGCAATCTTCATCGATTCAAGCACGAGCTCGTATTTTGTTAATACATCGCACCACGGTCAACAACGAAAACAAGTTTAAGTCCTTGGCACAAGAGCTTCTTGATGGTAAGCCTGCGTAATTTAAAACTTTTCTTCCAAATAATTTTCAAGCAATGCAACAAACCTTTCTTTCAACCATGTAAAGCGCTCAATCTGTACAAACACTGTCTAATTTTGTCATTCTACTATATTTAACTTCAATCACACTTTAAGTTCCTTAAAATATACTACCATTAGTTAAAATTAGTTGGCACCGTCAAAGTTCACTACAGTATCAAAATTATTGTCCGTGTAACGCACTAAGATACTTAACTGCGTATCTGTGATATCACAGCACCGTCTTAAAGTTAATAAAATATTTTGCAATTTGAAGCCGCAGAGACAATTTACGTTCGAAGATCCTGGCCATGTGTCTATGACGCATGACGGAATTTCTAGCGACAAAGCTATTTTATCAACCATATTTTGACATTTAGATCATCTATTTTGGGCGAAAGGGTAAAGGCCTTTTATTTTCTCCTCTCAAATCAGAAAATGTTTTTCTTGCGGGCTATTTCATAAAAGAAGTTTGTAAACCTTCATACAGTTTCCATTTTCATTCCTCTTCTGGAACAAATATTGTTAGCCGGTTAAGCAATTTCTTTTATTGATAAATTCCGGTCATAAATTTGATCCAACAGGATATTTGTAATTGAAATCACTATGCAGTTGTTTGACAACAGTCAAGATAAATTCTTTGAACTGCTATACCAAATTCCACCTATCAAACATATATAGGCTTGGCATTTGATGTGTAAAAAGTATTATCTTCAGACAAATTTAAAATCACGTGCTGCAATATTATCTTCATAATTTCTTTTCAATGTCGAAGGTTTGTAAAAACATATTAAATAAAAATTTAAAACAACTATTCTATCCTTTATAATCAAAAACCATTTTAGAAAGGAAAAAGTTAACCTCTTATAAACAGAGTTTAAAATCTTCAGGTCTGGCAATAGAAAACCGTTGTCGATGTTACGCATAATACGTAACTTCAAAGAAGAAAAACATTAATCAGTGTAATAAACACTGATAACAAGAAAATTTTTGATCGTTTCTCTTCTTATGAAAAATTAATAAGAGTATTTGCTTTAATATACAGATTTTTAGATAATTGTAGAATAGAACGCCCAGAGAGAGCTTTAGGAATGCTAACTTCCGAAGAATTTGATAGAGCAGAAAAACTTATATTAAAAATAGTCCAAAAGGAAGCCTTTACAGGAATAGAGGATAAACGTTTAAAATCACTTCAACCTTGGCAAGATGAAAGTGGACTTCTTAGAGTAAAAACTCGCATTTTGTTGAGAGAAGATTCCAAAAACTTTAAATTTCCAATAATATTACCCCATGATCATGCAATTGTAGAAAAACTCATACACTCTAGACATTTACTATTAGGACATGTAGGAGTTCAAATTTTAATGTGTAATTTGAGAGAAGACTTTTGGATCCTTAAATATAGAAAGACTGTGAGAAAAATAGTGAAAAATTGTATAAGATGTCGAAGATTTGAAGCTAAGCCCAAGATATCCCCTGAAGGTCCTCTTCCTGAAGATCGTGTTAGAGAAGCATGTGTTTTTGAAATAGTTGGTATCGACTATGCTGGCCCTCTACTCATAAAGGGAGGACAAAAGGTTTGGCTAGTGATTTTCACTTGTGCTGTTTATAGAGCACTGCATTTGGAATTGGCTACATCTTTATCCACAGATAACTTCTTACAAACCTTAAGAAGATTCATTGCACGTCGAGGTAGACCATCCATAATTCACTGCGACAACGGCACAAATTTTACAGGAGCTGAGCATTTATTAAAATCAATCAATTGGAACACAATCACAAAATTCAGTACGGCTCATAAAATTATTTGGAAATTCAACCCCCCCCCCCAGCTGCACCATGGTGGGGAGGCTGGTGGTAAAGATTAATTGGCATGATAAAAGGAATTCTTAGGAAAATTCTTGGAAGAAGTACGTTCAACTTCGAAGAAATGCACACAATTATCTGTGACGTAGAGAATATCCTTAACAACCGACCTTTGACATACATTTCAGAAGAAATAGATGATTTGACACCCCTTTCTCCATCCATGTTTTTAAGAGATATAAAAGAATCCGGAACTCCTGATTTAAATGATTTAGATTCGATTTCTCTTAACAAGAGATATCGATAAAGGATTAGATACGATTTAGAAAAAAGATTTCGAATAGAATACTTAGGATACTTAAGGCAATCATCCAAACATAAAAAGGAAAATAGTCAAGTTCAAGTTGGTGATATAGTTTTTGTCTCCAGCGATAACCTCAAGAAAATAGACTGGCCTTTAGCTCGCGTGATTCAACTGTTCCCTGCTAAAGATGGAGATGTACGTCTTACTAAGGTGAAGATGAAGAACGGTGAATTTCTCCGCCCCATAGATCGGCTTATACCCCTGGAATTGTCTATTGAACTGGATGCCCCCAAGAACTTACGATCCAGACATGGACTACTTCGGAAAGAACGAGTTTGAGTTTTTCGAACTCGAGAAACTCAAAGGTGGGAGGATGTTGTATCTTTAAACGTTCTCTCACCCTCCGGTTCATTGAACTCTGAATCCACGCATGCGCGTGAGAACTATGCCACTTTGTTTATGTCAGTTGTGTTAGGAAAAGGAGATGTAACGGAAATGTTATGTAGTTTTTAGTCTCTAGTATATGTAATCTAACTGTTATTAATTAATGTTCTTTTTATTCGTGTAGTGTAGTGTAGTGTAGTTGCAGTGTTATGTCCTATTAAATAATAATTTAAAAAGTACAGGCTACCTACTCCTTTGGATCTGTTTTTATTTGAAGACTTTGTTTACAACCACCGTTTCTAAATCCCTGGACCGACCTGAACCGACGCTCTATGCATAAGGATAAGAGATAAGTAAAATTTTCCTTATTCCTTATTGTAAGAATAATAGAGCGTTTGTTTTGATATAGCAAAAGGCAATATTTGATTGATTTTTTGCGACAGATGTAGAAAGCATCCTGGTTTATGCAGGGTGCTGAAATTTCCCATTTCTAAGAGAAATATTTTAATAACTGTGGTTGCAATACAAATTAGTCATGCTTCACTGGAAAGGGTATACAGTGGTCAACATGTTCACAGACTTAAAACTGTGCCATTTCTTCTTTCGGGATCATATGAAAAATGTAGGTAACCAGAAAAAAAGCCCAGCAGCACTTTAGTAACTTGGAACAAGTAAAATAAAAAAATTTTTTAGTCAATCCCTACTTAGATCAACAAAAAAACATTTTTATTTAGTTACTTTTTATAAAATAGTTACAATTAATATAAATATTTATATATTTATGACAAAATCACAATATTAAGTGGCAATTATTTTTTATTTATTATCTTTAAAGTATCGCATTGTCATCCAAAACAATCGTGTATATAACATTTCAGTTCAACTGAATGCTTTGAAACATGAGGAAATAAAATCTCTTAAAGTTTTGAACCAAGTCTCTAAAAATGAAGCCAATGTGGCTGTATCTGTAATTCTTTAAATAATTATTTTCAGTCAATTAATTTTAATTACTTATAATTAAATTATCGTATTGTTACTCAAAACAATAGCGTACAGAAAATTTCGGAAAAATTGAGCTCTTTAAAATGTGAGAAAAAGTTATTTTTAAGTTATGACACAAGTCGCCAAAAAAGATGCTAACGTGGCTGTATTTGTAATTCTTTGAATAGCTAGTGTTAATCAATTAATTTTTATTAATTATAATTAAATTACTGTATTGCCATCCAAAATAATCGCATATATAAAATTATAGCTCTATTGAGTGCTTTAAAATGCATTTATAGGGGAATGGAATCAATAGGGTAGTCTGGCAGTGAGATAAAAATTATTACAACTGAAACATTGAGTGATTCCTCAAAGGAGGAGTCCCTTAATTTTTATTTCCATATGACTGAGGTTAGTTCGAAGATATTTTGGTTATTTGTATTTCTGGGTAAAGTAACTAGGAAAAATGGAAGGGGGAATCGACTTTTCTTCAATATGAGTTGGATGCAGCTGATAAAAGTGTATCCGATTTCTTCTAAATCATTTTGAATATCTTCTACTTTCGTGAAGAAGGAATGACCTTCAATGACAATTTTAATTGGTTTCACTACTTTGGGCTTAACCCTCTCGCTTCGCATCCGGCGAGTATGCGTTTTTTCCGACTATTTAGCTGTGCAACCCGTGCTGTTTCTGTTCATATTATATATTTTTATGATCTAATTCTATATTTTAAAATAAAACTCTTTCGAAGATTTTTTTTGTATATTTTAACTTTAAAATGAAGATTTAATATGTAGATTTGAAGTGCATAATAAAACAAATACGCAAATTTTGCAACTAGGTTGATAAAATAGCTACACAGAGTGAAGGTTACAGCGTAATATTGTTTAAAGGTACTAACTTTCGATAATATTCATCCACAACTCAGAAGCATCAGTCATAAAATTTTCTCTGTCTATGATGCCGAACAATATCTTTTATAAAGCAGAATGCATCGGAAATGTCGACCAAAGCATTTTCGATTCCAATAAAATCTTGCAAAATTTGAGTATTTTGTTCTGCAGACTGTGTATAACGCAGGAAAAGGGCCCAATTACACCTCTACTGAAAACAGAAATCTTTATAATCATTTTTTTGAGAGTAGAGTGATTGTGGGACATACGTAAGAGCGTTCTCAATTCCCCAAATTAGACAATATCACTTCTTGACGAAATATGTATTTTCTGAACCATATGACATTCACATCAACATTCTCACTATCCATCATTTCCAGCAATATGTTCGTCAACGTTTCCTTTTATAACGGATAAGGTATGCTGTGTCTGAATTTTGTACAGGAACCGGACTCGTTTTGTTCAAATTACATATGGCTACAGTCTTTTAGGAGGATTTTCAGGGGGAGAGTGAAATTTTCTCTTGAACATTTGCTTTTCTAATAGACGACCGGTTCCTACTTTTTCTTTAGAAACACAAAAATCTTCGTTTCAATTTCTTGCACAATTTTTTTATTAAATATGACTGTGTATCATTAGCGACATGGAATTTACAGTTGTAGATATTTCATGTTGCTATGATATTATGCCCAGTACAACGAGGATATTTTTCTCCGAGGAATATGTCATTTTCAACGATTTCAAATTAAATTTGTTTGTGTTTGGCTCCATTTCGCGCTCACAGATGATATACATTTTACATTTTTTTTATGCAGCCATGTATTTTAATGAAATTTGTTGACACAAAATCTAAGAACCTTAGAAGACTTACAGCCCCACCTTTCGGAGTTTTTTAAAACTAAAACGAGGAACTTGGAAAAGAAAAATTTATATCCTGCCAATGCATGTGGTGCAAGAATTATCTTTTTTTTCCAATTTAATGGATATGAAAATATCAGTTTTACATTCAAATTCTCTACCAGTTCTAGTAAAAAATATTAATAGAAAAAAGATTGCAGAGGATGCATCAAACGGAAAAAAAGGACGCTTTCGGCTCGACCGAGGGATGTTATTTACTTGTTTGCGGGTTCTGTCAGTTATTTTTTATTCAACTAACAATACTGGACTACTCTTATCTCGTGAGCAAATGAAATGTGCATGCATTTCCTTTTTTATGTTCTTTTTTGTAGGAAACATAATTTTTTTAACGGACGTATTTTAGGAAAATCAATCTTGTATTATAATCAGTGGAGTAACGTAAACCCCCGCACTGCGAAAGGGGGGGGCAAAGCCTGACTGACGCCATAAACAGAGATTTTCTCAAAATTCGCATCACACTTTGTAAAATTGAATTTTTAAGCGATTTTCCAACTAGTGATCTAACGTCATTGCTTATCAAAATTTTTATACGCTCATTAAATATCTTTAATCTTTTAATCAAATCAAAATTTTTATTTTTATTTTCTGTAATCAAGGCGACGAGAGATATTTTTCTTTAGTGGGTTTTCTTTTCAAACCTTAATTACAAGGGGTGATCAAATGAAAAGGTACGAAACGACACGGTGGGTACAAATATAGACTTTATTCAAAATATACACCATAGGCCTGAGCACAACGATCCCACTGATGAACAAGCCGCAGGATTCCTTGTTCCCAGAATTCCTGTGGCTGTGACGAGACCCAGTCCTTCACAGTGTCCTTGAGTACGTCGTCCGAGTTGAAGCGCTTTCCTTTCAGGTGTTTCTTCAGTGGACCAAACACATGGAAATCGCAGGGTGACATGTCCGGACTGTAGGACGGATGGTCCAACGTCTCCCATTGGAACTTGTCCAGTTCCATTTGTGTGACTCTGGAGACGTATGGACGCGCGTTATCATGGAGCAGAACCACACCCTCCGGGAACAGCCCCGGTCTTTTGTGCTTGATGGACCTGCGTAGGCGTCGGAGTGTCTCACAGTACACATCGGAGTTAATGCTTTTTCTGTGCTCGAGTAATTCTGTGCTCGCATCATTTGGACGCCGGTTTTTATAAGAGCCTTTGCTCTCTCCTGCGCATGCGGGCACCCGCGCATGATCCGATCCCAGTCAGAGTCTCCAATGGCATCCCGAGATGTCTCGCTACATTCTCCCTTGGCGGAATATGCAAATATTTAACTGTTTCATTTTTATGTCATTTCGTACCTTATCATTTGATCACCCCTTGTACTAACAAATAAAACTAAAGTCAGACGAAAAATCGGATAAAATGCTAAAAGATATAAAAATTTATTGCTGTTATTATTACATACAATTTACATTAGGCTGCAGGAAGAAAAAAAAAGACATGATTTACTTTTTACGAAGTAGCAACGTAACTTAGTAACTTATTGGCGGCTTTGGTCCCCCCCCCCCCGATGTATTTCATTTTCATTTAGCGAAGTCGTAAATAATGTACATCTGTTATGCTTTTTTCAAGTAAAATAGTATTACGATACTTGAAATAGCAGAGAGAGCATTTCAAATGATTATTTGATGATAGAGTTGTTAGTATTCAATCAAATGATGCATAATGAGAAGAAACCATAACGGAATGTATCAGTTTTTTTATTTTTTTCTCCATGAAATCATTTTTGCTTCATACAAAGAACACTCCTTATTAAAAGTTGCAGTAATTACTCTAGAATATAATCGAACTTTAGGTCAAGCTCAGCCTCTGAGATTCAGAAATGAAGGATTAGGTAAGACATACCTTTTTTCTTTCTTAAGAATTTTAATCGAAAATTATTTTACAGTGTTCGTGTCTCTCTTAGAGTTCAATTTTTTTTAAAGTTAAGATGTTATCTATCGTTAGACTTCCGTATTAATATATATTAAAAATGTTATGCTTTATTTACTTCGTTTATTCAGGCTCCGGTTTGATTTTGTATTCAATTATAAGTTTAATATTAAATATTTTTTACGTGATATTTTAAGGTAATGGTTTGGCAATCCTTTGTATGTATATACACACACTTGCTAGAATAGTGAGTGAGGGAATATTAATGTCACACGAGGGCTTTTGGCTACGGACCTCGTAATTTTGAACCAAGGTCAAGTGACGAGGACGACACCTGAGCTGGCACTTCCCTCTCCTAACTACCACACCACACTTTCGGGAGGACGTTTGAGCTCTCGACAGATTTAACGTGCATTGCTCCCCTACACATGGAGGGTCTTCAGTGGTACTGGGCTCGAACTCATGACACACTAGCCATGATCCGATATCTTGACCACTTGGCTACCGCGGCCACCACACTTGCTAGAAAAGAGTGTTCTTAAGGACGAATGAGAGAAGATGAGCTGGACGAATGAGAGAAGAGATGAGCTGGACGAATGAGAGAAGAGATGAGCTGGACGAATGAGAGAAAAGATGAGCTCTGAAGAAACCACTAGACTTTTTAATTCAATGCCGAAATGACTTCAGGAGGTTTTCAAAACACAGGGTTATCCAACCAGCTATTAAATAGCTCATTATCCTTTTTAAATAATTTTTGTAGTTACTACTAAACAGTGAACGCAGATTTTGCTACTTGATTTTTGTTAGTATCACTACAAACATGTTCTTATTTTTCAAAGCAAACCGAGTTTAGTTTTGTTATTCTCAATACTTGGAATGAACTAAATAAAATATAATTTTTTAAAAAAATTCAACTTCCGGTTTTTAAAATTTTTTTCGTTGTTTATGTAAGCAGTAGTTGGTGAATGCAGATTTTTTCCAACAAGTATATATATATAAGATCCGGCTTGGGGCCCAGCACCTGACCTTGCAGGTGGGCCCAATTATTTTCCGTTACGCCACTGAGTATAATTGTGTAGTCGATGTCTATTCCTGTTGGTTATTTGTATGGAGATTTGCAGATGGACATTTCTTGATACACACATAACTACTTCTTTGGTTTTAATCTTTTATTCATGTTCACAGATATATGAAATTCAAGCTCATTTAGAATAATTAATGAATATGCACGAACACAAACACTTAGCAGAAGAGACAAACAGCAGCGACGAGGACATGTTGTTGGCGAGCAGACAAAGAACAAAGAGAGAGAGAGAGAGAGCACGCAGCGCTCTGAGTTTATAAACTGGAGGTGAAGGTCGTCCGACTCCTTTCTAACGGAAGTCGTGATTGGTTGCAAAAGCGCTAGCAATTAGATTAAGATTATCATATTAGTCTCGTACCATAGAATTAGAAAATAAATAATTTAAAGGAGTTAATTTAAAGAAGGCCAGAGGAAGTCATTACATTTATATATATATATATATATATATATATGAAATAGAAGATGGCCGTTGAAATGATTCTTTATAATATGATTGCTATTGTTGATGTTGAATTTTCATTATTATGGAAGAGGCAGTCTTGGAAAAGCTATTCTTCTATATTAAACACTAAACATGAAGACACGTAGATGGACGTAATCACAAATAAACACAAACAAAAATACACAAAGCACAAAACAAGCTGCATCCGGCTACATGTTGTTGACGCAGACAAATACAAAAGCGAAAGAGAGTCGGTCTCCAGGTATCTCAGTTTTTATAGGCTGCTCAAATCACATGATCTGAGTGGGTAGCTAGATGTAGTTTAAAATATTCTCGTTAGGCGGCTGGCTAATTTATAATTAAAATGTGGGTCCTGAAGGGATGGAACAGATAATTAAAAGGTGTTTAAAATGATTATATTACATTCCCCCCCCCCCTTCGCAAGACGCGCGTGTGCACCAGAGCCCTTGGTCTACACCCGTATCACATACAGTGATATTAAGTTTAAAATTTTGAATTAAATATTATTATTAAAAAAAAATTTCCTTCACTCTAACACATGAAAATAATTTTGAACAAGGAGAATATGTGGTTATAAAAGTATGAAATAAATATGCATTAGTAAATTATAAATATAAAATTGTACAATACAAAAAATATCAAAATAAGATTATTAAATACTTGAAAAAACACTTTATTGGACATATCAACAACACTATTTGCATATCTTTCCAGACGTTAAAGTTTAAAACGTTCGTCGCGCATGTCGCGTCATGCATGCGTGCGCCTTGGAATGACGTTAAGCCGCCGTTGAACTGGTATTTTAAAGGCTGCATCTTGCAGCTACCGGTAGTCTTCGTATGGTGGCCATGTATTCTGTTCGTGACTACTGCGACATGTACTTGCGACATGCCTTGTGACTACTGCAACATGTACTTGCGACATGCCTTGTGACTACTGCGACATGTACTTGCGACATACCTTGTGACTACTGCGACATGCCATCTCAAGGAACTGGTGTATCGAGACGTAGTGACAACACAAATGGATTTAGTTGCTCGTCTGCATGCGGCTTGTATACTTCCGTGGACCCCACGCAGTGGCGGCGCGAGACCTGAACTTAATGTGGGCAAAATACATTTCGCGAGGCCCTCTGGTGGCGTAAGAAGAGGGTTGATAAAATAAAAGGAAACGAGTCTTACAGTAGTCGATTATGATGTGTAACATCTGACTTGTTATCATGGTAAATACGCAATAGTGACTTTAATCCTGACAGAAATGAATCGGTTATGACTGGAAATAATTTTCTATCGAATAATTATATCTTTACTGAAAATTTTATTTATTAACACAAGCAGTAATGCAGTTTTTTTATCAAAAATATTTATTATTATTCAATTTGGGGAAGAGCGGAGACAATAGATTTATGAAAACTAAAGTATGATACATATACTTGTGATTTCAAAGTATTTAAAAATCGTTGAAAAACGGCGTCAATAACAGTACCACTGTTAGTTGTCGAAACATTTCGATTAGTGTTCATTTCGAGCTTGAGTTCATCTTTCAGAAAAGCTATGAATGGCTCAGCTTCTGGCAAACTGAAGTTAACGTTAAAATCACCACTCAAAATCATGGGAAGCGAGTGATAGTTTTTTTTAAAAAAGAGCAGAACCACTTTCGGTATACGGTAAAAGTACAAAATGCAGGAAATGTTTAATTTTTTTTAACTGTTTGATTCGGAGAAATGTATGCGACCACCAAAATGATAAGGCTTGCTGGTATGTGCGGTAGGCGAGCGTCTTAATTGTTACTACAGTTGGACCCCCAGACGAGGGTTGCAAAGAGACACCGTCAAGCGCATGCTTAAAAATTAGAAATATTAGAGAAAATTAAAAATACCCGTTTACTTAATTAGTTTTTTTTAATCGATAAATCTTTTTTAATCACAATTAAAAATATTGTATTGACAGTGACAGGAATTAACCTCAAAATATGAAAATGATTCGCTCTTAAATATTTATTCAAATAATTCCATATTACTTACTCCTATTTTTTTTTAAGAATGATGAGCTTTGTCAGACACTTATCAGGAAATATAATTATTAATATATAGTTTACACATATATAAATATATCCTCAGATTTCACACATAACGAGCCCTGAGACTTCGACAATTGAGCGTAAGAATCACAAGTTTATTCTGGATGAAGTCTAATAAGACTTGCTGGTATTTGCGGTAGGAGGACGTCTTAATTACTACTACAGTTGGACCCCGAGACGAGGCTAGCGAAGAGACACCCCAAGGCGCTGAATTGGTCAAATCAAACAGCGCGCGCTTCCCGTTACGCATTTCCGTCCCTTTTCACGAAATCATTCCAACAAATATCCAGCAACCGAGAGTAAAGATGTTACACATCAAAAAACCAGTTTTTATTCCTACAGAAAAAAACCCATATTTTTACTCATATTTATTTGGCCACATTGAACAATAATGAAAAGAAAAAATTAAAGCAACAGAAATTTTCTTTTAGTTTTGTTGAAATCCTTAGTGATTGGTTCGTAATTTAATTTAGATGCTATATCTGCTTCAATAGATAAAACTGCCAAAGCTGAAAGTCTTTCCTGGCCCATTGTATTTCTTGCATAATTTTTTTATTTGTTTTGATTTTGAAAAGCTCCCTTTCAGCAGAATACTTACAGATATTGTTAATAAAATTCGAAAGACAATGTAAATATTTGGTAAAATTTATTTCAAATCGTTCTTTATGACATATTGGAGCAGATGTTTCACGTCTGTAATGATGTTGAGTAAATTGGCATGAGTGTATTTTCAGCCCTTTAGAGAAAGTTAACACCTCTGAGACCAATTAACTTGTTTAAGTCAGAGAGAAAACCAAAATCTTCAAAATGTTGGTTGTAAAACATAAATCTTGAATCTATATTGCTTATTACAGAATCAATTATGGTATAAAAAAAAGTCTGTTTTATACCGGGTTTGACACTCTATAGGTTGATTGCCGCCTTCATAATCAAACATTCTTTTCTTTTTGGCTACCCTTTTATTTTTAAAATCTTTTGGCAAATCATAACGGCTTTTCTCAATAAACTTACGAGCGTCAGACAAGCATTTTTCGAATCCAGTTTGTCGATACTCTTTCATCCAGCTACAAAATGTACGCAAATGTTCAAGATTAATGTATAAATGGGCTTGTGCAGATTGCTATAATTTGCTTAAGGTATTGACACGCGTTAATAACTCATACCGTACATGTAATGATACGATAAATTCCAAAATGAACATTTCATTTAAAACGGAATCGCAATCACTGAGTATGTCGGATTGTTCTGTTTGGTTTTTAAGTTTTCTATGCATTCAACAATATCGAATTGTAATAATGCGGCCTTCATCGCCTCGATTCTACTTTTCCACCTTGTATCTGATAAAGGCTTAACCCTCTCGCTGCGCATCCCGCTATTTCCGCGGGCAAAGTACAAGTAGTACATTACGCCGCGAGAGGGTTAATAGCAGCTTTAATTTACCTTTGATAATTTTCCAGCGTTTTCTGGAATTTGAAAATAGCACACAAAAAAATTCTTCTCAGAAAAACTAAAAAAATTTTTGTTGCCCTACTGACGAATTACCTGCGTCTACCAATAACAGATTCCAGCTATGATCGCCGCATGGTTTGAAAAATGCCCTGGAATTTATATTTAATATTCGAGTTTTAACTCCACTATTTATGCCTACCATATTTGCATCATTGTTGTATCCTTGTCCACGACAGTTCTGAATATCTAAACCATTTTTTTTTACGACTCCCAGAATTGCATCGGTCAAATATTTCCCAGTCGTATCAGTGACAGCAAGATATCCGATCAAGTTTTCTTCTATACTTTCAGTTGATGTACTACAATATTTTAAGATGACCGACATTTGTTAAATTCTACTACAGTCTCTAGTCAGTCGAGTAAAAAAAAAATATTTTGCCCCTTCTATCCTACCAATCATTTCACTGGTAACTGTGTTTGACATAACTGTGATCAATTCATTTTGAATATTGTGGCTTAGATAATGGTGTGCAAGTTGTTTATTATGAATGCGATTTACGTGTTCCCGTAACGTAGGATCATATTTAGATATCAATTTAAATAAGTCTATGAAGATTCCAGAATTCTCGGTGTCTTCGTCTGTTTTGAGAGATTCTCTGTGACCTTTAAACGCCAGATTATGATAGGCTAAGAACTTTATAACGATTAATCTGTCAAACCAATTGTACCAATGTTTTTGAGATTTAAGAATTCACCTTTCGTTTTCTCAGGTCTAATGTTTTCTGTGCTTTATTCCCTTCTCTAATGTTATCCATTTGAATATATAGGCCATATCTCTTTAGTATTCTCATGTCTTTGTAAAATACTACTTAAGTGTTTGTATCGCAGCACCTTTCCTGTACCATTTGAGTTTGTGAATTGCCAAATAGTCTGTATGGAAAATAGAAAACTTTATTTTTAGAACTTGTGTGAATAAATCAACCTGCAACGATGTTGATCATCAACTTTAGGATAATATTCATCACCGTTATTTAACTGTTGCGTGGGACCGCTTTGAGCTATATCGTGTGTGACCGAAGAGCATGTCATTGAAAACGTACGCAATCCCGGGCCAAAACTGGAAAATGTTTGTTTCACTACGTCACTGGCATCTCTCTTCACAGGCGAAGAAATAATCTCAATATTTTCTCTATTGTGACTTGTTACTCAACGTGAACACAGAAATCTCAGCGTTAGATTATGATTGGCAAGCTTTTAATCCTATTTCTGATTTTCGTCGTTCGGTATGAATAGTCGGTGCATCTGGAGTAACTCCCAAATTCAACGGAGACTCCCGAACGGATAAATGTTGTTGAGAAGTCGAAGGAACCGATTAATTTGATTCTATACTGCCAGATTCAGAATGACCGAGAAATTTCATCATACCTGAACTTTAAACCTGATTGGATAAACCTGGTTTCTTTTTCTTTTTTCTGCAACACATTCCCATTTTTCTCCCTTTATCTCTATCTCTCTTAGTGCCTAAGCCTGACATGATTGATAAATTATGAAAAACATCCAGTACCACTATTATTTATTCTCACATCTTTATTTTTAAATTTATAATATGATATATATATAAAAAACACGAAGCAAGGCTGCGTGTGCATGCGATAGTTTAACTGGCTTTCTAATGATGGGAAGTCTCAAGCAATGTCTCATCCCTGACCGGGACTCTTCACGATAGCAGCTTAACTCCAACTAATGTTGCCTGACTAAATATGAAAGAATGAGTGAAAACGACAAAGTTGAGTAATTTTTAATAAAAGAAAATGGAAAACAATATTTTCACGAATTGTCTATTCCTAAACTTTCATGCACCGATAAACAGAATATTTTTTTTTTAAAGAAAAGTGGATATATCAATTTTTTTATATCTTATGGCAAAAAGCAGATAAGAGTTGGGAATTTTCTAATTTATTAATTATAAAAAATCTTGTGGCGTGCACTTTTGAATTTTCCCGACTTTTCCTTTAATTTATCTCGTCTTTGAGGTGCGAGGCCCTATGCAGTGGCCCACACCGCCCGCGACTTACGCCGCCTCTGACCCCATGATGCTGCGACGTGTGATGACAGCCATTCCACGGCGTGCTCAAGCCTGCCTCAACATGCACGGTGGACATTTTGAACATCTGCCTTAAATTGTACATATGCTGCAGTTGATATGTTCAATTAAGTGTATTTTTCTTGCACCGGAAGTGACGTCATAATTTGTTTTTCGTATTTTTCTCGTAAACTATGGATCGTACAGGAACGCTTCTCTGGGCAGTTTTTATGTACTCCCAACGAGGAATTTAGCAGTGCAGAGTTTATGCGGTCGTTTTGGGACACCCTGTATTTCCTTTAGATTCTAAGCAGGATATCTATACAAAGACAAATGTTTTTTTTTTTTTTTTTTGTAAATTTTTTGTGTTATTTCGGTTAAATTTAACACTATCGTGTCTATATTTAAATGAACATATATCAATGGATTTTATAATACTTTTATGCTTATTAATATGCATCAACGCTTGTTTTCTTGGCTTGAATACATCTTCCAAAAGCTCGCTTTTCTATATGCAAGAACAGTTTTATAAAGTTTAATTACTAGTGTAAACATGAAATTCCAGAATGTAGTACTTTAGGTAGTACTGGTATGGAGGTTTTTTCAAAGTTAAATTCCTAGAATTGATATTTTGACACCAATCGCACTTGTATTGAGCTACAGAAATAAAAATAAATAAAAATATCTGCAATAGTTTTTCATTTTTTAAGGTATGAAATATGTTAATGCCTCTCTCTGTAAAACTTTATTTAAATAATATAAAAAAATATTAATTGGAGCGTGACAGTCTTGAACGGGACTATTGCTGGGATGGGGGACCTTGAAACGCATATCAAGTAGGTGTCTGATACTTTCTCGATATCTTGTTTCACTAACAATTGGTTCTTCTTCCTTGAAAGCCTACAGAGTCCTTCCTTGAAAGTCCGGCCTAGAATCGCATTGACTTCATTTTATAAATTCTCTGAATTTTTCTTTATAAAAAAAAAAAAATAAAGAAATAAAATATTCTTGATTCAAATGATAATACAGAAAACATTCAGAGACAGAACGATTTACCGAACGAGTCCATAATAAATAAGGAAACAAAAGTTGATTGTAAATTAATATTTATAACATGTGTAAATGGATAGAAAGGCTGGTTAATATGGAATTTTTGCTTTAATTTTGCAGAATTATTCTTCGATGCAAATTTTATTTATGTTTTATACAATTTAATGTGATTTATATTTGCACAATTCATCATATTCTGAATATAATACTGTTTATGTCTTGTATCATACAAAGTTTTAAAAATTCAAATTTATCGTAACCAAATTATTCAGCGAACATTTGGTTACTGAAATACACACATTTGTGTTAACATTAATCTTAATTTTTTGAGAAATATATTACACTGGAATACTTTACCCTTATCGTAAAGCATTCGAAATTTACTTCAGATCACAAAAAGAAAGAAAAAAGAATTTTTTTTTCATTTTTGAGAATTTTTTATTTTATGTACTGAATATCTTACTTTTCCATAGATGTAGAGTATTATTGAAAAAAATCAACTGATGTACAACAATTCTTCGAAAATTGTACTATCTTAATATTTTAAATATTAGCCAATATATTAAAAAAAAGTCACAAAAAAATTACAAAAAATTGTTAATGTACCTTGTGTACGTTATGGATCAGTGCGTAATGTACATTAACTTTCACGAAAAAAAAAATAATTCAGGGCAAGCATTTTATCAGTAGAATATAATTTTTTTTCCAAAAGAGTTGAATAACAATTTCTTAAAAATGATACAATCTTCTGTAAGGTGTAATGCTCCCATGTTGTGAAATACTAAATAATGCAGCCTTTGATGGTTACAGGAACAAGATATTTTTAATGTTCATGAAGTTCCACAACACAAGGAGATACACACACACACAAAATAACATAAGACATAAAAGGAGGGAAAGGCTTTCCCTGACTCCACGTGTATCCATCGCTCGGGGACCAACCGGCGGAAAAAAAGAACTCTGGAAAAAAAACGTTCTCCTTTCCCCCAAGAACAAGTAGCGCCACCTGGCTGTCGTTATTTGTCAAGGGAAGGCAGAGTTTAAATGTAACTGTTACAAAGGTATGAATAAGATAAACAAGAGATAGATATATGTTAATATATCGAACTAATTAACATATATCTATCTCGTGTTTTTCTTGAAAGGCTGTGAATTAATATAAATGCTGGCCCCAAAGTTTCCCCAAGGGGATTTGCAAGAGTATCTCCTGAATAGCCCCGTCACAACTTAATATTGAATTTTTGCAAAATCATGAACTTCAAATGTGTTTTTGACAGCTGGTATACTGTGGTAGCTCGCTGCTACTTTATAAACGTTTACTTTTCTATCTGGAGTGAAGTGTAGTGTAAAAAACTTTAAAAAATACATGCGTTAATTTTAAATATTGATTAGATTCTAGTTAAAATTTAGTACCTGTTACACAGAATAAGAGAGCAAAAACAAATGCTTTTTTTATGACGCTTTAGTAACAAATTTTTAACATTTAGCATCAATTTATATGTAGTTAAGTTTTACCTTAAATCTCCTCGGTTAGTAATGTCCAGTCTATTTTTTCCCCTTTGTTTGGAAATTAGCAATTACGATTAAACACATTTTTATTTGAAAAAGCAACTAAAAATTTGCGCATGATATCCTACAGTACGGGATAAGTAACAGGTATATCTTTTTAAATGCACTTGCTATATTAGACATCGAAATAGAAATTACAAAAAATTGTAATTCTTCTGAAATAATTAATGCAATAGCAAAACCCAAATCTCAAATTAAATAAACATGCTTTATTAATAATACTAATTCATGTTTGTAATTTTTTTTAAATTTTACAAATCCTTTCGGGTTTTACACAAATGGCTTCTTTCTCCCAGGATATACTTTATAACAAAACCTGTGAGATACTGTAAAGGGAAGAGCTTGGTCACCTTTACACTACTAAGGAGTTGCAGACGTTATCTTTTTTTTTTATCTGAAAAAAAACCCCATCCAACTTTGAGATGATTACGAGGCAAGAGCATTGCAACTAGCTAACGTGCCTGGGCTCAACTATGAAAAAATCAAAACAAGGAAATTTTTTTCAGATGCGAAAAGATACCCAGATTTTGAGATCCAAGAGAAAGATTTCGAGCCGGAATTTTCTTATTCAATTATTGAGAATCTTGAATTAAACAAAAGAAGAGACTGCTACGAAGTTATCAATACAAGATTCGAAATATTGAGAAATCTTCATAAAAAGGAGCAAGAAATCACAAAACAGGCGAAATACTTGGCTCAAAGCTACCCCACAGACATCAATAAAGAACAATTTGAGCAAGAGTGTCAGTATTTCAAAATGTATATAAAGGTGGAAAAAATAACAACGAAAGGAAACTTTTCCTACATCAGGAAAAACAAGTTGAAAAGTACATTTCTATAAATTTAGACGTCGAAATGAGGATTTACTTAACTCTTCCTTTGAAAAACTGTACAGCAGACAAAAGCTTTTCAGCCCTTAAGAGAATTAAGACGGACATGAGAACTGCTATGGAAAATAAAAGTTTAATAGTTTAATGCTGCTATGCATTTTCGAAATTATATAACAATGGAAATTGATTATAATGATATAATTAATGATTTTGCTCTGATGAAAGCTCGAAGAAATCCTTAGTTGCACTAGTACAATGACTGGGACTCAACTCTGTCAGGATGTCTAAAACTAAAAGATAGTAAGATAATTAACAAGTTGAATGATAAACAAGTTAAAATGTTTATAATTAATGTTCATACAATAAGGTGTACTCTATACTGTAATTCCATGCAATTTTATTAACAGTAGAGTAAGAATAAAAAAATATAAATACGTAAATGCATTTTCTATGTATTTATTAATACTTTTCACTATAACAAAGCTATTAGGGTGTGATAAGTGCATACAATTCAGAAATTAAATACACTTATTAATCTTAAACTAGCCAAAAATTAGCAAAATGTAAATAAAAAGTATTTTTCATACATTTATAATTATTTTTATTTAGTTAAATAGGGAAAAAATAGAAATAAATGCATGTGAGTGTATCTAATTATATTCTTAATAATATAAAATTTGCAAAACACGATTATTTAAAAAAATTTCTGAAATATTTATCATTACTTTTCATTTGATAAACAAGAAAGAAACAAAAAAAAATCAAAGAAACCAATACAGTTATGATAATAGATGTCCTGATAAATATTTCATTAGTCACCAAAAAACGCGATAAGTAAGCAATTGTGCGAAACTTTCTCTAAGTGAGCTAAAAAATTAATAAAGTATTTTAGAAAAGATACTGAAATAAATATATAAAATCCTAAATGTGAAATCTACAGATCATCTTCAATCCATAAAGATAAAAAAAAAGCATCAAAAATTTGCATTATAATTTTGAAAAACTCGTTGAATTTCGATGTTTTTCTATATATATAGGTTAACATTATACTGGAAGTAACGTACGGTTCCGGGTCAATGTTGTTGTTTACAAAGTAGAACTCTTGTCCATATCTAATTACTTATTTGATACTTATATATTGAGGTAAAAACTCATCTATACCTAGATAAGAGTAAAAAGTAAAACATTAATAAAAATGCAAATAAAATTTGATGAGCACAACTTTATTTTTTGGTCAGCTAATGGGATATGATCGCGGCAAAACACTTAAACAAAGTAATAAACAAGCAAAAATACTATGTTTGAAATTAAAATAGTCATTTTATAATAAGAAAAGCAAAACAACAGTATTTACTCAGAAAATATAATCTAACTAGCTTTTACCCGCGGCTCTGCTCGAGTTGATGTCTTTAAATAACTGTCAAAGTCGTAATTATTATCATTAGAAAGTAAATAATATAATATGATAATTTTTTATTGCTTGACTGGAACCAATAAAATTTTAAAATTCCAAAATTGAGCTTAGTTTAAAAAAACTGAAAACGCAATTTATTATAATAATAATTAACAACAAAAATTCAATAACTTAAACTATTAATATCTTTAAAAATCGAAAGTATCTACGTTTAATATATAATTTCTTTTTAAAAGTGCTAAAAACAGAATATTATTCTAAGATGCTACTGTATACCATATTGCATGTTCTTCCGTCAGTTGCAAATATGTGAAGATTTGGGCATTGGGCGCACCGATCCGGCTACAAATAGTTGGCCATGGGAAAAACATTGCTTTTACAAATGCACCCCTGCTACCTGAAATGTTAGCTTTGTTAAAAGCAACACTAAAATCGGAAATTGAATTTGTTTGAATTGAAATGGTAGGTCAGTGGGGATACTTGGAATTCGAGGTATGATAACACTATCCCTTTTCATGACATATGTTAAAATATTGGCACCAAGTATATTCTGCATCAGTTTTGTGATCCAAAGCCTCGTTCCTTTACATAGTCGAGGAGCATCGAGATTTTGCTTAAGTATAACTGGTACATTTAGTTTTTAATTGAAGTTTATGTGCGGGTACACCCGAAAGTTCAAGTGAATTTAAGAACTCCGTGGGATATCAAGTACTTTTTTCTTTATTCATGATTGTATTAATTGATAAATATTTCTTCATCCCCCCCTTCTCCCCCGCACGTCGTTTAAATTTTCAATGTTGATTTTATGGACAATGTCATTGTTAGGCACCAATATTGATCTTGCTCGCAACCACTGATCCCAATTTAAATTTTGTTGCAAGCCCGGGTAAATTTGAGCAATAAGATTTACATCATTTTCTTCTACATTACAAAATTCTCTGGAAGTAAAATATAACCTCCAGCATTTGCGTTCAAACATCCATAACCTATTTTCAATTGCGTCTGTGCATAATGTTCCGAATCTACGTCATTATGACGATGCACTCTCATATTCGTTTTCAGACTGAATTGTTCAACTTTTGCCCATAAGCTTGAATTCACCAGCCAATATATAATAAAGCTACCACATTCCTCCTATAATATCTGTACTATCTCGTAAATCCTGAAGAGTCCAATTTAACGCTTCTATAGATTTCTTGTGTGACATCGTACTTTCATCCCACACTAAAAGCTTACATTGTGGAAGCATCATGCCTTGAGAGCTATTTTTTCTGAAATTTCAGATGAGTGAATCTTCAAATGCAAGATTAAGCGATAATTTTAAAACGGAATGTGCAGTACGACCGTTGGTCAGTAAAATCGTGGCTATACCAGAAGAAGTCATAGCAACTGCTATCTTCTGGGTTTTTCTGATAGTCATTAATAATAAGTTTAGCTACACCTTTTTCCGGTTCCTCCAGGGGCGTCGAGAAAAAAGAGTGCACCACTGCCGGATTCTATTTTGCGTAACACTTATTGGAAAACGTTACTTTGTTCTGGAGTTAATTGAGGGATAAATTCTGTTACTTGATGTCACAATACATTAAAATCGTAGTTTAATTCTCAAGCAATTTCATTATACAAGCTATTTCCGTCGACACGTCTAGGACTAAACATTCCAAAATCATGTAGCTTCTTCCCAACCATTCTGAAAACCTTTATTGCGTTTCGTTGTAGATGTGTTCATTGAAAGGCATATTTGGTATAAAAAAATCTTCTTTGGTAAAATATCTTCCGCCATGTAGTCTTTGTACTTATTCCAAAAATTCAAAGTAATAAATACTTTCAAATCTAATCAAACTAATCAAAACTACTAAAGTAATCAAAACTTTTTATGTGAAACTGTGAATTAATATTACCATAGAATTTTCAATATCACGAGCGCGCAATTCGCTAAAACTTTATTTCGTTTCCCTCTTTAAAAAGTGGGAGAAAATTTGCATTAAAATATCTGGGATTGCCGGAATAGAGAACTTCTTAGCCAACTTGGCGATGTTTCTCAAAGTTTGAGTTTGACATTTAGCAAACGCAACGTAATACACGTTAGACGTTTAATAAAAAACCATTTAAAAAATTGCTTTTTGTAAAGATGCTAAATTATACTATGTTTCAGTTATTTGTTACAAATGTGAGAAAATTTTTACTAAAATTTCCATTATTGACCAAATGCATAATTTTGCGCCAACTTGGCGGGGAGTAAGAAACGTCAACGTTTTACCCGCATAGCTCCCGTTGCCGTAGGAATATGGAGATAAAATATATCTTATGTTACTCCCTGATAAAGTAGCTTTCCATTGGTGAAAGAATTTTTAAAATCGGACCAGATGTTCCCGAGATTAGCCGAAACAAACAGACAGACAGACAGACAAAAATTTTAAAAATTGAATTTTTGATATAAGTACCGTATATACCTTTAAATGCATTTAGTAAAAAGCTACAATTTGAAATTACAAACGGACATTTCAATTTTATTTATTTGTATAGATAAAAAAAAGTACTAAAGCACGAATCTCGTGAAACGAAAGTAAATAAATTAGTCCTTCTACAAAGACTATAAAAATAATTATAAAATAACTTATCTGGCTTTCTAGGAATTAAATTTGTCGATAATTTTGGTAAAATCAATTTTTTTAGAGATTTCTGATTCAATACGGAATGTGTCCATCTGAAAGCCTTTCTTGCGTAGTATTCCTAAAAACTCATAGAAAAATTCTAAAATATATACCTTACCTTCAGTAGTGCTCACACATTTAATAACAAACTTTATTTGTTGTGTGTGACTAATATCTGATGTAGAGTTGTAACGGATCCCTCCGCGAATCTTCCACTAATCCTCTTGGGTAAAATGATTCTTTTTAACTGTGAGCTCAGTTGAAAACGTTTCTCGGGGAAGTAGACGAGATTTAGGCAAGTGTGTACTTCTATTTAAACGTTAGCATTAGAATAGACGATGATGGTTTATGGTTGAAAGCTGATATTAAATTGTGAATAGGATTTTGACCTGAGGTCGTATAGTTAAACAAGTTATCTAAAGAGAATTCAAACGTAGGAGTCAAGAGCATTCCAATATTCAGATGATAATTATTTATATGATAGTTAAATTAATCATAGGCAAATACTCTTCCAGGTTTAATGTTTACTGCATTCTCTCCCTTTAATTGTGTACGTTGATTAAGTAAAAGTAGTAATAAAATTGTGTTAAAATTACTGTGGCTGATCTTTGCCCAAATACCAACATCCTCTGGGACGTTATAGAGTCAAGAATTATAGTGCAATATTTTGCTTTTTTGATAATGCGTGTTATTTCATTACGAATAGATTCGGCTAAAATAGTAATTATTTCATTTTGAAAATGCTGCCCTAAGCAGAGCGGAATACGTGTTGTGTTATTTTTGCATTTACAGACATTATTAAGGTATTCTGAAATAACTGGATCAAATTTGGTCAATATCTAAACTGAATTTTAAAAAAATTACCATTATCTCAACTTTGTACTAGTTCCTCTAAATGCCAAATTTTGATTGGCTAAAAATTGTATTTCAGCTATCGTTCTTTCAATGATGGCGCGCCATCGCTTTTTTCACTCAATGGACTAAATTCATGACGGTCACATGATAAATATAAATACGTGTTCTACATTGAATTCAAAATGGACAATAAACTAGCTCGTAGTTTTTATTCTATTTGTAAGACTTAGGTAAAATTTCATATTGCATAATTGGGAAAAGATGCTCTAGAGTTATAAAAAGAAATTTCTACAAAAAGATTTTAAAATTAAAGAAAAAAAAAGTCTTGTTTTATACATGTACTTTTAAATAAAGTGACAAATATTAATTTAAAAAAAAAAAGTTTCTGTAAAAAGCGTAATTTAGCAACAACGAAGTGCATGAACTGATTTGCTGAAAATAGATAATTGCATTTATCGTGACTATGACGTCACATGTGTTTTTGAACTTGATTGGCTAAACACGTGGTTTGAAATTATCATGTGATTATGACGTCACATGAATTTAGTCCATGTCATTTGAAGATATTTAGGATAACTTTTAAATATTAACACATGCAATCTTATTTGATAATAAATTTATAATAATGCTACTAAATGGGTCTCTCTTTAAGTTAAAAAAGAAAGTAAACATTAAAATAACTTACTTATTATTGACCTAATTCACAAACTAAATAATGCGAAAAAAATTTTAAGAAATGCCTTTCGATACTTCAATCAGCAATAACACAATCACTTATAAGAATTTATTTATAATTGTGACATAATATTACTAAATTTCTCTTGATGTATAAAGAGAGAGAGACCATCTAAAAACATTTATTATAACAACTTAAGATGATGATTCAGAAAAATGATTCCTAACTGATGATTCAGAAAGAAAATAAAAATTAACAATAAACAAGACAAACCAGGCACACTTTTTTAATACTGAGAACAATAATGAAGAATGTGTATGTATATTTCTGTAAGTGGAAGCTGTCTTATGAAAAAAAAAAACTATCATTATTTAATGCTATACCGATTTAATCCAAAAAGGAAGTATTACAAACCAAGTACTCTTCGCTATATGTATGGATACGTAATGCAAATAATTTCATTGATATTAAAATTAGCTAGTTTCCTTTTAATTCAGTAACACTTTCAGTTGAAATCGTTAGGCACTTATGTGAATTTATTTATTGGATAAATTTATAAGCATATAATAACAAAATATTTGTTTTAAAAACTAAATATATTATTTTTATAATCCGCTTTTTCAGGAAGGCAAATACAATAAAATATTCCTTAATACTTTATCTTAATAGCGTAATAATATAGTAGTACCTTCCAATAAGGAACCTTGTGTTTGATATTATATGTCCTAGAGCCGAGGTGGGCATTACGTCAATCGCGATCTACCGGTGGACCGCCAAGACCACTTGGAGTGACCGCCTGAATATTAGCCGCTAGTAATTTTATACGGAAATATCCAAGATTGGCTGACAGTATGCAGACTATGTCTTCTATTGACAATGAATTCGAGATCTAACTTTAGATGAAAATGTTTTATTTTCTAAAGTATTTTGTATTGTTTGATAATTAATACATCATTAGATACGATTATATTTGTGGCTATTATTATTATGTTTGTATCTTGCTTTTTGCTTTAAACGCGGTTTCAAAAAAGTGAGTTTTTCATTTTATTTACGTAGGTAAGTACATATTCTGTGTTTATTATTAAATTATAATAAATATTGTTGCTTTTTCCTTACCTCACCACACCTACGACCCTGGGCAGTGGGCGCACTCGTGAATTTTTCTAATGGGGCGCGGTGGTCTTGGGTCGAATGCAGTGGCGGATTAAGCGGATGTCGGACCTGGTGGCCGCCAGGGGCCCCCAGCTCTGGTAGGGTCCCCAAGCTTGTTGAGTGCAAAGGCCAGCGACAAGCCAATCACGCCACCTTGGAGCAAAAAATGAAAAGAAAACAAAGATACAATGAAACCCCCGCTAAAAATTTATCAAGATGCAAAATAAATTATAATGTAGAAAAACTTTTGAAAATATTTTTAACAATACCGAAATCGAATGCATCAGGTGAATGATCTTTTTTAGTTTTAAAACGTGTTAAAAATAATTTAAGAACTATGGGAGAAAAGACAAATTGAACAACATGGCCATATTATATACAGAGTAAAATGTTTTGGACAAAATAGATATGGTAAAAATAATTGATGAATTGCCAAAGAGAAATCAAACTGTATAGCAAAACTGTAAGCTCTTAAGTAAGGTTTTCAATTTTTTTATACAGTTATGATTTTTCTTTATCCGATGAGTTTTATTATTGCAATACATTTTATTCTGAGAATTTAAAGTGACTTCTTTCACTATTTCAGTTTTTCGACTCTTAAGCCCATGGGCCTCAAGCGTTTTACCGCCAGGGGCCTCCAACTATCTTAATCCGCCTCGGGTCGAATGTCTACCATTCTCATATCCTACCCCAATACACTGTCAAAAAATTTTTTTCATTTTGTAGATTGTCGGGAACAGAGAAATAAATTATTGAATAAATAATTAGCATTAATTAATAAAAAATTATTAATAACAAATAATTAAATTTTACGTACTATATTCATGGGGGGGATTATAATCGATCGAACAAAAAATCATGGGCTATGGAGGAGGGTCCAGATCCGTCGACCGCCCCCCCCCCCCATTTGTGTGGGCAACTGATACTGGGTGGACCACAACACCTTAAAAAATTCAGAAGTAGCCTTTTCCCTGGAAAAGTCTGCCCACCCCTGTCCTAGAGCCAGAAAATTAAAACCACCGTACCAGACATTGGGTATTTTGTCATTTAATGCTAAACAAATTAGTTTGATTAGAAATTCAAGTCGTATTAATCTTTAAATAAATGATAACAAAGAAACTTTTTTCAGTGTCATTTAAATAGAATGTAAGAGGTAAATATATAAGTTCCATATTCAAAGAGGCCTGTAGCAACATTAATTGTGCCTTATTCGGAGATGTACCTTATAGGATGAATTTGTATATTACTTTCAGTCTAAAAAAATACAAATTGATTCGAAGTCGAAAATTAATTTCTATTAGTTATTTTACTCGAGTTAAATGTGAGATATTAAATTGTGTCAATTTTAGCAGGTCATTTTTTTCAAAAACGAGTCTGCTGATGGTAGAGAAGTGTTTATTTGAACTTCAAATATCAACATTCAAGATTAAAATGAAACATATCCTGTGGCTCGCTATCTTGCAGAAATTCTTATTGCCTCTGACCCCATTAAGTTAGCTGACACCGAACATCCTATAGGTGGTAAGGAGGTCCTTTGTGACCCACTCGAGATGGGGAGAAAGTTACAGAAGAAAATAAGAAAAAATATATCAAATTTCATGTTTTAACGAACACACCAGCCTCGAACCATTCAAGGTTCAACGTATGTGTCTTATATAGGAAAAAAATCAAACTTTGGTGAAAAAACAGCCACTTTGGCTGCGGTGACTCTAATACGTAAGTATCAGGAAAAGTGGGGTACCCTTTCTCTTTTTCAACGGAAGGAAATGTAGGTGCTTAGATTTTATTGACCAATGCCACTGTTCAAAATAACTCGCCAAATTGGCAAGGCTGATTTTACATGTGTTGTACGCGCAAAATTGGCAACCATGTGTTTTGTTTCATGTAATGTCTCTAATAGGTTGTGATAATATGTAAGAAAACTGAAATATGATAGGAAGATTTTTTGGTACTAACTTTTTTCGCAACAATTGCCAACTTTATTAATTATTAGCTATCTAACATCTCTGAAATACATTTAATATAGAGTATTAAATGTAATTCAGTACTAAAAAAAATTTAATTAGTATGAACTAAAACCAAACAATCTACCTAAAACAGGTCCCCATTGAAATAGCCCAGAACCAACAACATTACTAAGTGAAACAAATAATAAACCATGCTGCTAAAAAATTAACCATTACAAATTATACAGTTTTCTGGTTTGCAAGATTGTCAGAAGGCAAAGTTGAGTCATGATGAAAAATCTGTTAAAGGAGTGCATCTCATCATAGTTTCAGCAAATAGCCCCCTTTTTGTTAAAAAAAAAATTCTGATTTTTTTTTCCATTTAAAACAGATGAGCACTTATCGGTCATAGGGACCATAAGGCAAAAAACAGTGACACTCAAAAAAACATTGTACATTCAGGTTTCTCATAAATAGGAAGCATTATCTTCACAATATTACCAACATGTTAACAGCAATTAATTAGAATTTGGTGTCATTTTCTTTCTGTTATATTTTAAGCAATATTTTTCTACAATGAAGAAAACATTGAATATGCCGGTGAAGGAAGAATAGCAATAATCTTTATTTTCAACGACAGAAAATGGCATGGATATGTAAAACATGAAACATTTATATGTAAAAAATGTATGCAATGCATGTGTACGTATGCAATCAGTGAAGAACGGATTGGCAGAAGGAAAATTACTTTGATGACCATTTAATCACATCCATAGTTTCCGTGTCCGTTGATAGTTTTTCGAACAAATGTTTTTTTTACAAACAAATGGACATGACGTGAGAATAAAAGCAAGCGAGAAGTGAAGGTGTAGTTTCATTGATTGTAAAAAAAATATCCCTTTGACATTTGTATCATGAATAGGTAATCATGATCCAAGATTCTGTTTATAAATAGCATCACAAATTATTGTTCTGCTTAAAAACTCAGTTTTGAACAAAAAAATACACACACACACACATTTCATAAAATCTTAAATATTTAAAATTGATAAAAGAAATAAAATAAATACATATCAAAGTACCCTTACCCCATATAGTAATTATAATATTAATCCAAACCAAAAAGCTACTTTAAATAGATAAATTAACGTTTGATTTTGAAGAAACTACCATAAGCAGCTCAGAACAAAAGAAGCATGTCAAAAAATCTTATATGTAAATAGAAATTCTAATTTAAATCACAACATTAACAATCAATTAATCCCTATTAGTTAGAAATGAATGTCCTTTTCTTTAGTTACATTTTTCTACTTTTTTGTTAGAATTGAAAAACATGGAATTTGCCAATAGAAGGAAAAGGGTACATATTGGAGTAACCGCAACAAAATTTACACCACAATATCAAAATAACAGATTCTGATATGTTTTATATGAAGAAAAAGTCAAATTTTGGTGAAAAAAGTGCCGCTTTGACTCTAATACATAAGTATCAGGAAAAGCAGTACCCTTTTTCTTTTTCAATGGAAGGAAATGTTGGTGCTAACCTTTTATCGCACCAATGCCAACGTTCAAAATAGCTCGCCAAGTTGCCAATGCTGATTTCAAATGTGTTATAAGGACTCAATTGGCAACCATGTGCTTCATTTCATGTAATGTTGTAATAATAATAGGTTGTGACAATATGTAAGAATTGAAATGTCATATGAAGATTTTTTGAAACTTATGTATAATTGCAACAATTGCCAACTCTATTAATAACTAAGTTGGCAACCACGATTTCCTATGTGTCGTCTTCCTATGTGTGCCATATGCTTTGTTTCATATAATGCTGTCAATAGGTTGTGATCATACTTATTTTTTTAACCAAATGGTCACGCTATGCAGTTGGAAGTAGGCAAGAAGTACTGCTGAAATGTACTGATATAAGCTATTAGGATGGAAGTAAGCAAGACATACCGTTTAAGTGTACTAATATTCAGGCGATGCTTTAGTTCCAAGTTTTATTTACTTTGGGGCCACAACTACCTTCTGTTGCCGTGATATAAACATCAGATGAATAGTAACGCAAATGCATCAGTAGATTGATAATACCACCAACATTCAAGTTAGCGAGAATAAGGAAAAGCAACCACACAAACCCAAGGCCCTTACAACTGTTTAGTACCAAAATACATAAAAAAGGTTTTCTGCTTTGTTGATTCTTTAAAATTAACAAAAATAATGAACAACATGGGGAAAGCAAACTTTTTTCAGATACAGCAAAAAGGTTTAGAGAGTGTAATCAGGCTTTATTGATATTCATAGTTCAGCTGGCATGAATCAGGAGCATAAAATGAAATAAAACATTTTATGGAAAGTAAATATCTTTGAAAGTGGCCAGAACAATAGAAATGGCCTTGCAAGCTGGGTAGTTGTTCCATTATTCAATCAACATACATTATTACAAACCACAAAAGTAAAAAAGAAATAATTATCAACAAAAATTACACAGATACATAAATTTAATGCGGTGGCTAGGCTTTAGTATCACCCACTCACGGCGGGATAAGTGTCCAATTCGACACAATCCAACCAAACTTAGAACTAAATCATTACCTGAATAACAGAACACTTTAACGGTACACCATGTCCATTTTCAACCGTAAATAGCATGACCAGTTAGTTTGAAAAAGCTGCACAAAAATAACATCCTTTATCTATTTTGAATTTTCGGAAAAGGATAAATACGTTACAACACATCGAAAGTCAATTTTTGCCAAACGGTAAAACAAAATTTAGAAAGAACATTTTTTATGACGATTTTTTTGAAAAACAAATAAAATTCCATCACAAAGAGTAAGAAAACGAATAAATACAACTATAAATAAATATATTTACTGTAAAATGTGCTACAATCCCCCAAAAAACTGCTCGAAACATTCATTTTTGCAAAGTTAATACTTGACATGTTTGATGACGTCATATCTACATTTAGCTGAAAAATCATTTAAAAAATCTAAAGTGAATTTAAAAAAAAAACTCTTTAAGGTTAATAGCATAAGGATCTGCAGCTTCTACGTTGCTTAATGTGGTCGGAATAGCGTAAACACACAAACTCTTTCTTTTATATATTTAGTATAGATTATGACATTAGTTTATAACCTTACATATAGTAGAAACCTTAAATATAAAAATAAAAGTCTAATTTTGATGAAACTACAATAAACAGCTCAGAACAAAAAAATGTCAGAAAATCTCATAAGTTAATAAAAATTCGTACTAGCATCACCACAGCCAAACTGGCACTAAGCAAATCACACTATATCCCAACAAAATCTGACTGATTTTTTTTTCACATAAAAACACAAACACAGAATCTTTGTTGTTTTGATATCAAGAAGCGATTAGCACGGCGCCAATTTGGCTGTGATGACACTTATATGCAAGTATCATAAATTCTAATTTAAATCACAATATTGGCAATCTAATAATCCCAATTAGTTTGAATGGAGCTTTTCAAGCTTTTTTTCTATGGTACTTACATATTATCGCAACCTATTGGCGACATTACATGAAATGAAGCATATGGTTGCCACATATGAATCTCAGATGGATTGTAATCAAGTTATGTTTATCCACCGTATTAAATTCATGTATCTGAATATCAACTTTTGTGATTTGTAATAATGCACGCTGATTGCACAATGGAAAAAGTACCCATCTTACCCTTCTTTTCAACTATTCAGACATAGATATTTCCGGACAAGAACTCACTGCCTTATTTCCAATTATTTCTTAATATTTATAAAGAAAACTTATTTAATATTTATTAATAATGTATCATATTTATTTAATATTAAATTATTTATAAAAAATAGTTATTTAATATTTATTAAAGTTTATTTTTAATTATTGATTAGGTTGAATATTCTTTCATTATTAGGTTGTATTTCAATTCTTTTATTATTATTACCTTATTTCTTATTCATATTACTTATTAATATTTCTTTTTAATTACTGAAAAATTATTTAATTATTGCTTAGGTTGACTTAATTCTGTCATTATTAGGAAATATATTCTTTTATTATTAACATTCATTTTTACTTATTGATAAATTATTCCAGTTATAGATTAGGCTGACTATCAATTTTTACATTATTATTATTAATTTATAAAGAGATTAATTTAAATTTTAAAAACCTTGTTATTTTATATACCTTTAAATATTGTAACCTGTTCCCTCTAACCATGGGACTATTTGCAGTGTTTATCCCAAGTATAAGAAAGTTCTGTCAGAAACAGTTCCTGTTTTATTTTCTAGCAAAAAGGCCACATTTGGGGAGAAAAAGGGAGTATTTAATCTTGATTTTGTTTATGAAATATGTAGGGATAGGAAACTATTTTTAGATTTTGCAAGAAAAACTCATCGGATTAAATTAGAATTTTTTTACTGAAATTGTAATGTTCTGATGAAGTTTGAGAAGAAAAATTCTATTTTAGATGGTTAATCATAGATTAGCAGAAATTCCAGGAATAACAAGATATGTGGTTCAACTAAAACTATACATCATGGCTTGTATATATATATATATATAGTTCAACTAAAACCATACATCTTGGCTTGTGGTTCAGTTGCAGCAAACTAAAATTAAATTAGATTTTTCGTCTCACTTATCATTTGATCATGGGAACCAGAACAAAACAAAGCTTATTTCTATTTATCTTCTGGTACAGTTGCAGATTGGGGGCAATTTGTCATTGAAGTTATTCTATATTATGCAGAAGTCGACAAATCGAATTCAGAGGGGAAGCAGTACACAACAGATCTTGTGACATTCTAGTCAACATTTTAAAGGAATGGATAGAGCCTGGAACTATGATTTTCCCAACATTTAAAAATTTAGGACAAGAAGGTTTGATCATTTGACGTTAAATCATAGCCTTCATTTTGTAAATCCAGTAACGAATTGCCACACAAATACCATAGAAGGCATTTGGAAGCATGTTACAGATTCACTCCCTACCTGCAATAGAAAAATAGATTTAAAATTTCATTTGTTGCTGTATATAAGTTTAGAAAATGAAGCAAACAGCAGGGAGTGGATTGTTTCAATAAGTTTTTAAAAATTGTTAGGGACATCAACTGGGCTGAGAAGGGCTTAGGTCAAATTCTTTAAAATGGGAATTTAATCAAGATTTTTTATCACCATGATTTTTACCACAATCTATCTTGCTGACAAGTGATGACTTTGGCCATTGTATGACAATTTTTTTATACAAAAAGTGCTGCAAGGTAAGTTAATTCTATTTATATTTATTTTATTCAATGTAAGCAAGAAAGATTCTTCTTATATTTAATTTATGACTTTAATTTTAATGTTAATTTGCTTTAATATGTTAAGTTTTAATGTTTCTCTTCTAGGCTTAATGATGATAAATAGAACAATTTGTTCATTACTATTCTGAATCACTTAAAAAAATAGATTTTTATTCTTAAATTCAATGCAGTATTGCTAAAATAATCATTAACTATTTACATTTAGTTCTATACAAATTTGTCCTTTCACTATTTTTATTTAATATTATGTAGGAAAAAATTTACATGATTCATTTTATGCTTCTACTAAAGTTAGAAAGAATCCCCCACCATTAATTTTCATACAGCGGTGGCGGGGGGGGGGGGTAAACTTAGATGGAAGACAGGAACTTTGCAAAACTATTTAGTCAGGAGGAAGGGAGGGGGGAGGGGGAAGTATCGCGGCGTTTCCTGGCGGCTAAGGGGGAAGGCGGGGGGGGGGATTGCAACCCTGTGATTCCCTTGGCAACTAATAATAATCCCTAATAATGAAAGAATATTCAACCTAATCAATAATTAAAAATAAACTTTAATAAATATTAAATATAACTATTTTTATAAATAATTTTTAATATAATTATTAATTTTAATATCAAATAAAAATTATTAATTTTTATATTAAATAAAGAATAAAAATTATTAATTTTAATATTAATAATAATTTTAAATAATTATGATTAATTAATTAATATTAAATAAATATTCTTTATAAATATTAAGAAATAACAGGAAATAAGGCAGTGAATTCTTGTCCAGAAATATCTATGTCTGAACAGTTGAAAATCCAAGATGAAAAGAAGGGTGTCTGAGAGAGAATTCCATAGCCCCCCCCCCCCCAAAAAAAAACATTACCTGATTAGAAAATTCGCCCATAAAACGAAAAACCCCACGGAACCCGACCGGAAAACAGGGGAAATCATGGTAGACAGAATCTGGCGCAGAATCGCCCGAAAAGGGCGCCAAAAAAGTTCGTATATCGAACTTGTGCACATGCGGCATTATTACAAACCACAAAAGGAAATAAGAAATAATTTGAACAAAAATTATACACAGTTACACAAATTCAATACGGTGGATAAACTTAACTTGATTACAGTCCATCTGAGATTCATATCATGGCACAGGTTTTCGGCGCCAAAGTTAAACTTAGAAGCAAATGACATCGCCTGAATATTAGTAATTAGTACACTTTAATGGTACATATTACCCCATTCCATCAGTATAGAATGATTATTTAATCTTAAAAAGTTGTATAACAAACAACCATCCTTTTTTTTTTAAAGAAATGAAAAAGATATACATTGGAAATCAAATACGAAAATATCTACTGTTATCAATTAGTGTTGCCAATCGGAAAAATAAAATTTATAAAAACATTTTTTTAGGACTATTTCAATGTAATTCAAACTAATGTAACTCCTCCACAAAGAGTTAAAAAAAAAATACTACTAAAATAAATATATTTACAGTAAAATGTGCTAAAATCCCCTCCAAAACTGTTTAAAATATTAATTTTCGCAAAGTTAAGACTTGACATGGCTGATGACGTCATATCTCCATTTAGCTGAAAAATCGCATAAAATTTGAATTTAAAAAAAATCTAAAGCAAATTTGGAAAAAAACTCTCCGAGGTTAATAGCATAACGACCTATAGCTTCTACATGCCAAGTTTCATACTCCTGGGTTGCTTAATTTGGTCGGAATAGGTGAAACACACACACACACACACAAACTCTTTCTTTTATATATTAGTATCGATGATCCACAGTGCGGTGTCGCTACTAAACAACAAAACTCCTTTTTTTAAAGCGGCATTGTCGGCTCCACCACAAATTTTGCAATCAGATGAAGGATGTTATAGACATTTAATGCACCATCGGCCCCTATGCACTAACATTCTATTTTTCTTAAGCTATGCTGTATTATAGGGAAATCTGGACTTTTGATTTTTCAATAACTATTTAAAATTCAGTATATTTATTCGATTTATTAAAAGTTTTTAGAGAACTTGGTAAAAAGTTTTGCTTGATTCACACAGCCATATACGGCCTGCGTTTGGCCGCCCCCGTGCGTTGCACACCTGCTAGGGTCTTGCCCTAAAAATCTACAAGGTGACCTGTACGGTTAAAAGAACAGCGGCATCAACAAACATTGGCAAATTGCCAATCAAAGCTAAAAATTTCCTTTAATGAAAAATATCGAACTAACAAAATTTGTTACGCTGAGTTCTCTCGGAATCATTACTGCAAATTATACAGAACGAAGCAGGGAGGCGGTTTACGAATTTTTAGCCAAATTGTCTGGCTGAGTTAATATTGTTATTAATTGTTCCCAGTAAAAGGAACATACGTTTAACATTAGCTCGCAGAGACAAAAAAATTTTATAGAGAACCTGCCATTAATGTAGACTAATATATATTTTTTTTGTTTAAATTAGTGGTGCGTATTTTAGTTAATTTGCTCATAGCGAAAATTTTTTGTTGTGTATGCTTTAACCTCATAAACACTAAAATACACCAGCTTATATACCCCATAAAATTGTCAATCTGTTTTTTTCTGAAAAGAGCGATTTTAACTCTGGAGAAACAAAAACTCTTTATAACCGTTCCTGTCATAATGGCTGTGTAACTGACTATCCAAATCACCAGAGGCGCTTCCTAGCTACCACTAAACTTTGACCACTACTAGCCGAGAGTAGAATGAATGTCGCTATTGAAAACCATCCATGCTCTTTATCCTTAGTTTTCGTTAATGCTATTTGTTGACTTTGTGCAACCTATATAAATTAATAAATAATTTTTACGTTAAACGAGCATTCATTGAACAAAACCTCGGATTTTCCACATTTAGTTAATTTTTAACGTCCAACACAAAAAAATGGACGCTATCCTGGGTAATATCGCTTCAAACACTAATTCTCACGTTTTTCATATTGCTGAACAGAAAAATGGCATGTTGTATGTTGAAAAAAAATTTTTTGTTTCATTCTATTAATTAATTTTTCGCATTTCTGAAAAAATAATATACAATTGGTTTTATAAATGCCCTCAACACTGTTTACAGAATCTATTTTCATTTGCATTTTCTTTAAATTAAGCGCATTTATTTCCTGCATGACGTCAGAGAGAAATTACATCCTACTTACCTTTTTTATACTTTGTTTGGTCTAGTGCCGAACGGATAATTTTTAACTTCCTTTTTCTTTCGTGCTTAGATAATTTATGTCGTCTTATGTGTACATTTTTTTTATCTTTATATTAATAAATAGATAAGAGAAAGAACATTTGGAAATAGCATTTTTGCAAGTGTATAGTTTGTTACACAGATAATTCAAAACATTTTTTTAAAAAAGCTTTTTACTATTGTTAATTTTTCAAAATATTATTCAAAAGATATTTTGAATCTTTAGTGCAGGGCTATTCATAATTGCCTCCAAAGTTTCGGAACGCTGGAGTAAAAAGAACTGGTGCTCTTTGTTGAACAATACTTCACAGTTTTGAGGACATCATAGTGTTTCGTAGTTTGGGATTCGAGGATTTTATGATATCAATGTCAGAGAGCGATGAAAATTTATTGTAGTAAAACAGTCCTTGAAATACAGCTCTAAAATTCGCTTAATAAGTCCCATTACATGTTGACACCTTTCACAGAATTAAGGCAAAACTATCAGTGTTTGAAATACAAGTATGTTAAAGATTATTTACAAATATTCGCTCGTCCTTTTCAATAGCCGAAGTTATAACTAATCGCTAGTCGACTCTTCAACTGTTAAAACAATACCAACTCAGTTATAGAGAGCGATGCCTATTTATAAGCTGCCCAGGTCCTTCGAGAAAGATCCGCTTGCGTTATAGATCGTGTAAGAAAAGATTTCTCCAGTAATTTCCAGAAACATCGCTTTGGTGGCCAACATTTCGCCAAGTTTCTATTGAATTGTTATTATAATGTAAGATCTGTGTTGCTTGCGAATATTACAATTTTAGCATAAAATTAACACAACAGAAAGCAATATTAACGTATTACACATCCAGATATAAATTATTAAAACGCTTTTAAGATGTCTCGGGGGTATTAACTTTGTCTCGAGGGGTGAATATTTAAACAATTTTCAAACAGATATACTTCTTTTAAATTTATATTAACTAATTCGAATATTTTACACAATATTTACAAAGGATTATGGTTTCAAAAAAGTACAAAATGTTTGAAAAATAATCATAATTTAAAAAATTATAAGCATATGCAAATAAGAAATAATTTTGTAATAAATATTAAGTAATTTTTGCGTTGAGCACGCAATTTTCTAAAATCGTAGCCTTTTTGGTGTATAAATCTTTATAGAATTATAAAATGTATGATATTCTTTAAACCCTATTAACTTAAGAATAATATATCTTTTGTATTTCAAAATATTTAAAAAATCCTGAAATTAAAAAAAAATTAAAGTTTAATATTTTTATTTTAAAAAATATATAATTTCTTATTTTATTTATTTAAAAATACTACAGTGTAAAAATGATGCATTTAATTTTATAAATCAACTTATTGTTAGTAATTAAAGCTACTATTTTAGAAAACAGCATGCGCAACGTAAAACTTAATTAATATTCCTTATAGAAATATTTCTTATTTTCGTATGCTTATAATTTTTAAAATTATGATTATATTTTAAACATTTTACACTATTCATAAGCCTTATTCTTTTATAAATATTGTGTAAAAGAATTATTTAATTTTAATTTCAAAGAGTTATATATATATTTGAAAATTGTTTATATTTTCAGCCTCTAGAGAAAGTTAACACCCCTGAGACACCTTAAGTATTCACTATTAATTCGCAGTTTTAATTTTTCATCAACGAATTAAAAATATGCTGTAAAGCACAAGGATTCTGAGAGAGAAAAAGTTATATTTGAAAATTTGTCCGTTATTAAATTATTTGATTTCAATTTTTGAAATTCATTTAAAGATATGTAACAGAGTTCGATATTCATGCATCACTGCGTACTTGTTGCCAATACACGAGATGAAATTCTTTATTTCAGGCAAGCAAGAGGCAAGAGGCGTGTAGAATTACGGAGTTCCTACCCCCGAGGGGTGTACCTCCACATCAGAATTTATAAATTAAATTTACTTAAATTAGAGTTGCATAAATTAAAAAATGAAAGATGTAATAAATTAAAAGAATAATTAATGGGCAATGGCATTACGCCTGCTAAAGATGGCAAGCGGACGAAGTCCGCGCGCCTTGAAACGAGTGGCCCATTCGATAGGTTTCACTGGATGGGCTGAGCCTCTCAGTGATATGATTGGCAGACTGCCAGTCACTCCTACCGGTGGGCGTGGAAAACAGAAGGCGCGTTCGGAGTGAACGGCCGGAACGAAAGGTTTCAAACAACATGCGTTGTGAGAGAACCAGAGAAAAGAAAAAACTATGGGGGAAAGAAAAATAATTTTGAAAAGTTATTTTTATTATGGAACCATCTTGCTCAATTGCCAGTAAAAGTAAAAAAGAATCAAATGGAGTATCGCGAACGGGCGCCATGTCAGCTCGCGAAAACGGGAGTTGAATAATGGGGGAATGAAGTCATTTACGAAAAGTAAAATAATAAATACTGGAACAAGTTGTGAAAGAAAAAGTCCCGTGCTACCATCTGGCGGCCGGGGAAAGCAACTGAAGACGATTCAAGCGCAAAATTAAATCGAAGGGGACACCCACTCGATTCGCGACCGTGCCAGAATAAAGCGTGACTCCAGCACCGCAAATGATTACAGAAATAGTTTTAATGATAAAAAAAATTAATGATCATTTAATAAAAATTTCCCAATTGCATTTCTTTTTTTTTTTTGTGAATTACACCCTGAGCCGCTTGGCGTAGGGGAAATTCACGAAATGCTGGTCTAGGAGAGCTCGTGGTCTTTTGAGCGAGGAGGGCACTGCTGGATCATAAGCAGGCTGGTTTCTAATAAGTTCGTTGGGAACTTGTGGGATTTTTTCGAAAAAACGTTTCGAGATATTTTGTATGAAAGGAAGAGTGGGTTGCACTTTTAAATCACGGTAAATGACTTCATTCCTGACATACCAGGGAGCGTCCACTATCTGTCTCAAAATAGAGTTAGAGAGTGTGTGCAGCTTACGAATGTGATACATGCCGGCGGAGCCCCAGATGGGGGAACCGTACAGCATGATCGGTCTGATGATTGAGTTGAAGAGCAAAACCTTGTGCCTGATCGCTAGTTTGCTCTTCTTAGAGAGCAGCTGATACAGCATACTATGAACAATCTTCGCCTTTCGGCGAGATTGCTCGATATGGTGGGCAAAAGTTAATTTTGCGTCTAGAAACAACCCTAGGTATCTGTAGACATTTACCCAGGGGACGGGTTGGCCGAAAATGGTGACAGGGGTTAGGCCCACTGGTAATTGATTTCGCCTCGTGAACATAAGGCAGGCACTTTTGGAGGCGCTGACTTTTTAATTTTCCAGTCCGTGAGCCAGAGCTCAAGCAAAGAGACGTAATGCTGAAGATTAGAGATTGCCACGGAGAATCTCTTATCTTGTGAGATAATGGCAGTATCGTCCGCATACATTGCTAAATGGACGAGATTAGCTTGCGGGATATCATTCACGTACAGGTTGAAGAGCAGCGGAGAGATCAACGACCCCTGCGGTATGCCGCTCCTGATTGGTCGAGGGGAGGAGAGCGTTTTTTCAACTCTCACTCGGAATGAGCGCGCGGAGAGAAAGTTATGGATGACCTTGATCAGGGGAGCCGGAAAATCAAGTCGTATGAGCTTGATTATTAAGCCATCGTGCCAAATTTTGTCGAAGGCTTTGGCTACGTCCGAAAAAAGTATACCCGTGGCCTCAAACTTGCCGAAGCCGCTGTGAATCAACTCCGTTACTCTGAGCAGTTGGTGAACTGTCGAGCATTTGGGTCGAAAACCGCACTGCTGGGGTATCAGTAAATTTGCAGCAGCGCAGTGTTGATTCAGGCGTCGGAGAAGTATAAACTCGTATACTTTGCTCAGACTGCTTAAGAGTGAGATCGGACGGTAATTTTGAGGAAGGTCAGCATTTTTATCTGCCTTCAGGATAGGGATGACCACGGCAGTTTTCCAGGTGTTGGGCAAGTAATTGAGTTTAAGGAGACAATTACAAAGGAAGGTAATGAAGAGTAGAAACTTAAGGGGAAGATTTTTGAGCATACGATTCGAAATCTGATCAAGGCCTGGAGATTTTTTAAGTTTCAACCTGTTAATGAAGAGTGATATCTCCGATGGCGTGGCTTTATCGATCTCCTGATCTTGGTAGGAAGAGAGGAAGTTCACTACCTCTGTGTGTGAGCGTTGGACGAGGTCGTCATTTCCAACGTCGTGATTGGGTTCAAATTGAGTTTGCAAGCTATCCGCTATCACCTCCGCCTTTTCAATGGGGGCGATAGCTGTACTGCCCAATGACCCCACGAGGGGGGGAATGGATTGAAAAGGCTTGCGTATTTGGGAGGATTTCCTCCAAAGGGTGTTGTCTAGAGGCGAGAGCGCCTCAATATGTTTTTCCCACTGTGAGCGGGAGTGGTGTTGGATGTCCTTTGCAATCTCACGACTGAGGCTACGGAATTCAGAATATGACTCGGGACACCTATTTCTTTGCCAAATTTTCCGCAGCCGGTTGCGCTGACGAATTTTGAATTTAATTTCAGGGGAGAGAAACTTCGGAGGATTATTAAATTTTGGTTTTGAAGCCTCAGCGAAAGCTTCGGAGAAATTTTGATTGAGTTGACCAATGGCCGACTCTATACTTTCTTCGCTGGTGAGGTCGAGAGAGGGGAGTGGTTTATTTTTTAGAACAAATTTAAAGTTATTCCAATTGGGGATTAATTGCTCTGGATTTTTAATGAGAGAAGTATTTAAATTAAATTCTAAAATAACTGGATAGTGATCAGAGCTGAGACCGTTAATGACTCTGATACTATAATTAAAGGGGATGTGTTTAAACACAGCCAGGTCGATAATGGATCCGTCATGCCCCGGTGTGGGAGCATGCGTGTGGGAGAGGGGGGCAGCAATTTTCGCACCCCGAAGGTTGCGAGAGAGATTGAAGAGTTGCTGCCCAAATCTAGACGGCCTGGCATTGTGCCAGCTCGTGTGAGCTGCGTTAAAATCACCAGCGATGATTAGATTACTACCGGAGTTGAAAACTTTTTTAAAATCCTCCGAAGGAAATTGTCGGCGATTTGTCGCTCTGACATATGCCGAAATTACGTTAATGGGTGGGAAGTTATTAATTTTAATTTGCACAGCAGTGGCGTCCATTCCTTGCATGTTAGGAAGGGGGACACTGTTGTGAACGATCTCATTCTTACAATAAATAGCAGTGCCGCCTTGTGGCCTGAGGTGAAAAATACTAACTCTATCGTCTTTGTAGAGACGATAGTTAGCGATCTGGGGGTTGATACCTGGCTCGAGCCAGGTTTCCTGAACCAAAAACAAGTCAAGGTTTTGCTCGTGAACAAAATCTCGGGTTTCTTGGATCTTGTTACGCAAGGAACATGCGTTCCAAAATCCAATTTTGAGGGTATTCTGCACATGCGCTGGGAAAGTTAGGCAGGGTGGGATCGAAGCCTGCAGTAGGCTTCAAAGATAATATATGTCATATCTACGTCCGCAGATGCCGTGCGGAGCGCAGGTAGTGAATTTTTAAAAGCTCTGCAAAAGACCTGTTTGTCCACGCATTGAGTATCCTCAATGAGGACCAGCAGGTCTTTCAAAAGGCCGGCGTTTATGGTGGCATCTTTGCTAGGGGCCGGCGTACGGGAGGGTGCACTAGCGGTAGTTTATTTCAGGCATACCATCAAAATCAGTGGAAAACACAAGGGAGTCTAAGGAGAGGCCGGACTCCCTTCAATCATCACCCTTCATTTTTTCCAACCCCATTGTCTATAATCCTAAGTAAAAAGTACGAAAAATAATTGCAAATAAAGTTTACAATAACTTTAGTTTTAATAAATAAAACAATACAATACAATTTATTTTCTCTTCCCCTTCAAAACAGAAAGGCAGGTGAACATATAAAATACCATCTTATTCTCAAAACTGATCTATTTATTTTTGAAATATTGTGGATTAATATCAGATTTTGTCTTCTTCTATGACTTGGTGCTTCTGTAATGATGAATTTCCCTTGTTGTGAAAAGAATACATGAGAAAAGAATACATGAATTCTTGTGCTTTCTAGTAATTCAATGTGTTATAAAAATTTATTCTATTAATTAACACTAATTATTTATCCAATGCTTTACTTTTTCTGTCTTTTGTTCCCGACAATGGATAAAATCAAAAGAATATGGCGGTATGGTACAAGATTTGATTATGATACAAGAATGGTGGCTTTCGACTTCTCTCCCCTTCTTGGAAAAATTCCTTATCCCCACAGTAATTAAAATAATATTTTAAATTGTTTACTGAGAAACAGAAATTCGTTTAGTCGAGATGTTGAAGGTATCTAAATACATCATTTGTATAATATCACAAAAATAACTTTAATTTGACGCTGAAAAAGAAAGTTTATACATGCAGCAATACAAAAGAAACTTTTGATTAATAAACTGATTTAAAATCAACTTTTAAGATGAAACCCTCAATTGCAGAAAAGAACCAGGGAGGCGTGCAATAAACTGTATAGCAGTGTTATATAAAAAATTATGTTTTAAATAAATATATATAATTGCTCTAAAATTTCGAGTAAATTGAAATAAAACTTATAACAAAATTGTGTTTTGTTGATTTATTAGAAGGATAAGATTGTGTCCAAGGTGACTGATGTACGTTCAAAACCGTGACATTTGTAGCTGAGTTTTGCTTTGGAGCGCCTAGCCTGTCAACCACCACAGTAAAAGACCCTTCTTTATTCCAATTCCTGCCACAAAGCGATGAATGGGATTAACAAGCGTCTAGCCCCTCAAAAGCTAGTTTCCTCCCTGGTTATCTGCGCATAATTTGGCGCATGTTTCCTCCCTGAACATCTGCGCAGATTCACGCTCAGCATATTTATCTCAGAAAGCTGGGCATGCAGAACAGAATCACCAGACGCTATCAGTTACTATCCTGTGAATTTTCGTAAACCAAATTACTGGTAATTAAACGTGGTAAACAGACAACAGATGTGGTGACATCAAGAAGAAGCAAGACCTTTCAATAAAACAAAAGCTTGCTAATACTGCGTAAGTTAACTATTTAAGCATTCACTTTTTAATATCAATTCCTGTTTATATGCTACTTACAATGTATAACTAAATGATGAAATGCACCTTTCTTGCAGGGATCATAGTAAAATGAGAACAGCGTGAAAATAGGTTACTTGAAGAAAGATGAAAATATACTATGTAAGTAGACTTCATTAGCATTCTTTTTAACATCCATTCATGTTAAAATGCATAAAGTGTTCGCCCACTTAAAAATTTGTAGAAATCTTACTTTACCCTGAGATTAAAGTTTATAAAGGCATTCATTATATGCATGATTTTAATTACCTGCATGAGTGGGTGATTTTGATTGTGCCGTGGAGGATGTGTTCAACACTGGAGTTATTGTACTCAAAAGCATTTTTAAAGGATTTTTATAAATGAAAATATCTTATGTTGCTTCTTGATTTCTGCAGTGCTGTCACATACAACAAAAAAAAAAAAACTTTTGTTTGAATCTTGACTTGTTTTCTTTAAAATATTCCATTTTATTATTGTTCTAAAAAATGGATTGTTGTTATAAAAAAAAGCTTTGGAAAATTGATTATTTTTCACATAAATCAAAGTAAATCTGTACAAAACTGTTCCTCTTTTAATGGGGAAGTATGCAATAAAACATTTTAATGACTAATGCCAAGAAAATGAGACTATAATGAATAGAAAACTAGCCAAGTAAAGAAGTCAACTCAAAGAGTACTGAGATCAGCCGCATTATTGGAGCAATGTACACTGTTGGCCACCGTAAATGCAACACCAAGAAAGACAAGAGATAGCTCAACAAAATTTATTTTGTAGATAACATGTTAACCAAGTATCAAATGATTAAATTTATAGACTTCTGTGAAGTGTGGTTCCTGCCAGAGTAGCCGCCATTGTTGGAGATCACCGCTGCCACATACCTCAGCATTGATTCAAAGACACTTTGGATGTGTTCTTGGGGTACAGCAGACCAAGCAGCTTCCACACGTTGCAAAAGTTGATCTGGTGTGGCAGCTGGGGGGTGTAATCTGGGTCAATCGTTGAGCAACCATGGACCACATGTTTTCTATCGGCGAAAGATCCGGAGAGCAAGCCGTACAGGGAAGCAATTCAATCTGGTGATTGACGAAGAACCTTTGGACAATGCGTGCCACGTGTGGTTGCGCATTATCCTGTTGAAATATGACTGGCCAAGCCCTGAAGGTAAGGAAGGACAACTGGCTCCAACACCTCGGAGACGTAGCGCTGGCTGTTTAAAGTACCGGCAGTGCGTATTAGAGGATTGCGAGAGTGATATCCAATACCGCCCCATACCATAATACCCCGTGCAGGACCAGTGTGGCGGTGCAAAACGCAGCTGTTCAGCATTCTCTCTCCACGGTGTCTCCAGACTCGAATCCGACCATCGTGGTGTTGCAGACAGATGCATGACTCGTCAGTAAAGACAACTTTGCTCCATTCTGCTGCCCATATCCTTCTTTCATCGCACTATTGGCAGCGGAGTTGTCTGTGGTTCTGCGTCAAGGGTACACGAAGCAATGGACGTCTTGTGGACAGACCACTTTGCTGTAAACGGCGTCGAATGGTACGCACAGACACTGAATGATGCGTTACAGTCTCAATGTTCTGTGCTATGGTTCGTGATGTGACTGAGTGATCCGTCACTGCCATGTGCACGATTTGCCTGTCCTCACGTGAAGTGGTGCACTGAGGTGGATGTGATCGACCATGTCAGTCCGTCGTACCCTCTTGCATCCAACGGTCATCTATCCGCATTACAGTTGTTTGGTTTCGTTCAACACGACTACTGATTTCCTTGAAAGATAATCCACAATCTCGGTAGGCCACTATCCTTCCTCTGTTGAACTCGGATACTTGACCAAAAGCTGATTGCTGTTTTCTACGAGACATAACTGATCGTTTTTTGAAAAAAACACAAGAAAAACACAGTTGCCGAATTTGAAATCGTCGAAATCTCCAAGCCTTAAATAGCACTTTGAGGTGGCACCACAGGTGTGCGAGATGTGTGTCTGCACTGAAATTCTTATCATTTGCATATCTCACCTCCGCTAATCCATGTTGTAAATTTCATGTTATTTGCGTGCTTCCTTCAGGATGTTGCTTTTACGGTGGCCAGCAGTGTATTTAAAGATAAGTTTTTGTTAAATTTATAAAATAAAAATCTTGGATCTTCCTTTGCAAAATCCATAATAAACAAGTCTGAAACATATTGGAATAATGTCCTGTTTGCAGATGAGGATCTCTGAATCAATGAATTCAAGTAAATGGTTAGGTGATCCTAACCTCCTTCGCCCAACCTTTCATAAGATTTCCTACTATCAAAATAATAGTTGTTCCCGGTTTGATCCATGATTCAAGAAGTGTTTCTGCCATCCTGTCGTGTATTACCACCATGAAACAGTGACCTGTCACACATTCGACTCTGCCCAAAACCCATTGTCCTTCTGCAAAATGTCCACTATTATGTTTCCTTTTCCCAATATTGCTCTTGTCAGTTTCAGCAGTTTTACCCTTCCCCCCAAGCTTTTGTATTAACCAGAATAAAATCAATTAACACATCAGATGCATAGCTGCACCAATCGGCAACAGCTCATGAAACAATTCCAAGTTCCTTATAAATTTAATCAAACCAGGAATGTTTAAAGAATTAATTAATTAGAAGTAAAATGGTGGAAATTGACAATTTACTGCCTGTAAAAAGAATTAAATCGGATAGATTTTTTTTCAGCATGAATTTGCACTGTAAAATCCGCAATAAAAGACTGCTACCAGACTTTTTATGCTGAAAAATAATTTTCATATCACTGCCACATTTTATGATGGCCGATATCAGCAAAATTTTACATAAGAGAGAGAATAAAAAGCCTCCTTTTTATGAAAATAAAATAGACCAAAAGTGAGAATTTGGAACACCTTTTGGTCTGTAAAAATTAAAAGAATACCCCTCGTATTTGTTTTTAAAAATATCCTGGTACCCCACCTATAATAGTGGAAATACCTATGTTCAAAAAGAGTAGAACAAAATACACCACCAGAGTAGAGCAGCAGGTGAAGAATAAATGCATTGAAAACGGTAAAATTTGTAAAGAAATCAATTTAAAATTGTCTTAAATTAATAGGGTTTTTGCAAAAAGAAAAGAAAATTTAACTATAATAAACGTCATCCCCATGGCAATGACATCACTAAATGATAGAAATATCAAGGTAATAATATTGTAATATTATCGTCCATCTTGGTGAACATATACAACAACTTAGTGTATAGCACTTTTATATCAAACTAGTACTTTAAAAGTTGACCTATTTGTTTTATTTGTTACGGTTTTGTAAAATCTGGCCCATTATGCCCCCACAATCAAAATGAGAGCTTTAAAATAAAGAAAATGATCATGGAAAAAAATTAGATTTCTACATATATCAAAATACTGTTTGTTTATAAGAAATGGCATTCCTTATAAACTTAAAGGGTTGTAGTTCTAGAAATATATTATTTTTTTCTAAAGCTTGGAATAATATCTCGTACAAATTATTTCAAAACATAAGAGCATTATGCACATGCATTTCAGATTTCTTCGTTAAATAGGGTGTGTTATATGGCAAATATACCTAAAAATTGCTGCTTGAAAGTATAGATGTATATAATACAACAGAGTTTACAGTAATTGTTTATTTAAGGATACTAAAATTTGTCCTTAAGAAGCTGCAAAATAAGTTAAGCGTTTTTACTCAATTTTAATATATGTGTATGAGTAAACTAGCATTTTATTTTTTACAAACAAAAGCGAATTTCATATGTATTACATAATACAGTGTCTTAATAGAATCGCAACCAAGAGAAAAAAATTTTTAATTTTATATTATTACATAACTTTCTAGTTCATTTAGCTCTTTTTATTTTAAAAAGAAAAAACATTGCATTTTAATATTTATAAAAACTTACTTTCTGCGAACACATTTAAGTTGCACATATATAACTTTAATAGCTCAACAACAGGCATACACCATAAATTTATAAATTGTAATCTCTTACTGTAATCAAGACAATTTTCTGTGAAATATATATAGGGTTATATTATTACTACCACTAACATGTCATAAACTTGAAATTACCAGTGTAGATGAGTTGACCAAACCTGAAGTAAACATAAGAGCCCATAGTGCTGCAATTTACTCACAGAAATGTATCATGTATTGAAGATTTTTCACTACTTCATGCTTTGAAATGCTTTCATTACAATCTATTTCAAAATATCTGCATGAAATAATATAAGTTAACTTTTGTTGACATTGTTTATACATAAAAATTAATGCATTTGTTTTTAAAATTTGGAAAGGTTTGTGTAATGTAATGCTAAAAGTTATTGTTAAGTGAATATTTGTATATTATAGTATCTATTGATAAATCTGAATTGAAGCTGTCATTACCATTGTTTGAATTCTTTTAAAATTATGATATATTAGTAAATAAACATGTAATGTTAAATTACTATTTTTATTGCAGCTGAATTTACCAAATTTCTGTATCCTGCAGTGCATCTATATGATGGTATTTGCTGTAATAGAATTCAACTGTTCTCAATTAAAATACAAGGCAAGAATTGGGTCAAAAAGGATTCAGATACTACACAGGATAAACAACACCAAAATGCGGTGGCCATTTTCCATTTAGTGACGGGATATGACTGCCTGGGAGACATTGCATAGGAGTTTATCATTATCCTTACTGTCGCCACTGTAATTTAACAGAGCCAATGAACAGAAAACATCTCCAATGCTGCAAGGCCTTCCAAGGAATTTCCTTGATATTGGCATGCTAGAGTTAGTGGGGTGATGAGACTTCAGTCACTTCTATGTTTTTTTTTCCCCTCGTGTTTTTCTGTTTTTTCCTTTGTATTGTATTTCTGCTGATTCACCACCATTAAAAATAAAAAAGAATTTGACTTTTATTGGAGATTGTTTTTCTAACTGCTGTGCAAGTGTTAATCTAGAAAATTCAGTACTTGCATATTATGCTGTCAAACAATTTTGCCAAACAAAAAATTAACTAAGCACTATCACACACATCATTATTATTGTCTTCCAATGTACATAGGAACGATTTCTACTATTGGCTGTATATCAAGACATTTGGTGATGCCTTTTGATTTGATGAAATTGGTTGTTAGTATAATATTTAAGCTGTGAAATTTGTATGTATTTATGTTTAATCAATATTATGAAACTGTACCTAATATCAGAAACAGATAAATTTGAATTACTGGGCATTGAACACTTATATCCTGAATTTAAAAAAAAACTTTAATATTATTTAATGCGGCTTGGGTTAATGCTCAAGGATCAACAGATGTTTCTTTGGATACATTGGCAGCACAAAAAAATGTTTTAACTTTTCATAGAATGTTTGACAGTGGTTATCAAATATGTACATATTACTTGTTTCCCATTTATCCCCATAATATTCTCGAACAAATATCCCAAAAATATCAAAATAACATTTAATTGTATATTTACAAGCACTACTAAGATAAAGTTCACCATCAAATATTCATTTCATGATGTTTAATAATTACAAAATTATTGTTCAATTGAAATTCGTTTGCAATATTGTTTAATATCGCAAGAGAAAAAGCATGTTTATTCTACCATCAGCTATGTATATCTATGTCTTGTACATATGTTATATTCAAATAACATATATATAGGGATAAATTTATTAATTTTCATTTTGATGCATTGTATACATTTGATCATTAATAAATTATGTTTGAGGTATCAAAACTGCCTTTTTGTTCAAACACAGCAACGTGTGAATGGGTACAACTAGTATATTATATAAAAAACTGTTTCTATAATTTATATGAATAAATCTGTATAAAGAGTACTTCCCAGTTCCCTAATATACATTAGAAAATGTTAAATCATACTCTATAAATATTTATTTAGCATTCTGTTCATGAATAACATTCATGGGTATTTTTAGTTAAGTTTCAACTGCAAGTTTAATTTTTGAATTCACCATTGATTGATCTTTGCAAAAATTATTAGCAATTGAAATACAAATTTGTCAATATATCCCAAGATCATAATTAAATGTCTGCATAGTGCTAACTAAAGTGTTCAATCAATTACAGTGGCATACACAAACCTCTCTTATGGGAAAGAAATCATGATCATTCTAAAAAACACTCAGATGTAAGAGTGAAGGAGTAATTATGGTGAAAATTTAAATATCTTGGGGAGAGGGGGTAAACCCTCCCCTTGTGTATGCCACTGATCAGTTATACACAAAAGTATCACAATCTATCAATTTTTTTGACTAACTTATTAATCTTACACTTTAACTTCAGACAAGAATATTCTGGAATGCTTAGGGAAAAAAATTCAAAAAGAAATTTATATATGATGGTACATATATCGTGCATGAGGAATGTATGATGTTTATGCAAAATGAAAAATAAATTTTATCCCATTTTTGTTAATGTTCATTAACTCAGTTATAAAAAAAAACTTCCTTTAACTACAAATATTTGTACTCAAATGAAAATTTAATTATTACGTATTGAGCTTGAAAAGTAGTTAACGTAATGTGTCTTGGATAATAGCCAGCAAAACCCCGTTTCCTAGTTTGATGATGACATTTTGACTGGTAGAATGAAACTTACTCATTGAAATCAATGACTTATCTCAGAAAGAAAAAAAAACTCTTTTATCTTAGTTTAAAATGCTGAAGCATTTTTCTATTGAGCCAAATGCTGTCACATTTTTTTTTTACTTATTCTTTTTGTACATGTAACTAAAGTTGGTATGCATTTTTTAATCTAAGCAATACTAATTTTTAAAAAATAGTTGGATTTATAATTGACATCTTTTTTAAGAAATTTTCAATATGCATTCAGAAAGAAAAAAAAAAACCATTTCACAAATATCAGTCATGCTAGTAGAAAACCCATACTAACTTTTGCTGTGCATAGTTTGACATACTTGCAAATCATATTTCATGTGTGTGTTCATCAATTGTTGTAGGAGGGAGTAGCATTTTGAAATCCCTTCATAAATTTAAAACTTTTCTTTAAATGGTTAGTTTTTTGCATTTTGAGAACAAAAACTGTTATGTAATCCATATTCATTGGTTACAAGCAAAAAAATTTGTAAAAATCATTAAATCAAGATTTTTTTGTGAATCGCACCATGTCCTCCTAAAGTAGCCAGATTTTTAAAAACAAATTTGAGGACTAATCAACGTATCCTTGAATTTAAAAAAATATTTTTATTTTATTCTTAGCAGTTGCAGAAGCAATTGTGGCACATTGAGTGCGTAATATCAGTTTACCCTTATCAAGTTCATTAATTTACATGGTAAATTTCAACACACTTTTTTTTCTGTTTGTAACCAAAGGCAACAAATGATAATTTTCCAATCTTAATACTCTTACAATACATTCAGTGGTATATGTTAAAATGATTATAATGCAGAATTGAGTATTAGAATAAAAATTCTAGTCTAGCGCATCTTTAAATGTATGTATAATTAGATTTATTATAAATTTCATAATTAGGCATTATTGTTTTTAAATTGATTTCATTATTATCATGCCAAAAGCACCGTACTATTAAATCTTAGTTTCCAAAAGTATTAAACAACTAATAATTGATATAATAGTTTGTACCCCTCATTTGTCTGTAGCATCGGTCTTCAAATTGTGTTCCACACAACCTTGGAGTTCCACGAAGCATATCCAAGAGTTCCATGAATCATTACATTTGGTCCCAAACACACACAGAGCACAAGCTCATCTTAGCTATTTAAATTCAAAATTTTATTTATATTTAATAACTTTTTTTTTGTAACTAACTTTTATTATAATAAAAATTATTTTCTTTATATTGTGAATATTCTATTCTTTAAAATCCCGGGTTCCATGAAATAATTTTATACACATTAGAGCAAAATTTTGTAAAACTCAACAGTTTGCTAATGGGAAAAGCAGCTCATTTTAATATATGAAAAAAACACCTATACGAGAAAATTTCCAAAAGAACACCTGTAAGAGAATATTTCACAGGAGAGAACTAATCATGAATGGATAAAATGATAAATCAGTAAATTTGCCAGTCAAGGAAAGGGAACAAGAGATTTATCATTAAAATCTAAATTTAATGAAATACAGCTCCTAAATTTTAGGTTGCACACAGGAATTCTTACTCAGCCATAAACATTGTTAAGCCATTCAAAACACTGCAGTTAAGTGAAAAATATTTCTCAATGTAAAGGGCAATATATATTTACAAATTTAACGCAGAATATGAAATACGACTACTGATAACTTCAACAGAGTTAGATTTTAACGGTTTGTTTGAAAAAGAAATGCAAGTACATCCCAGCAACTAAATATAATGCTTAGGTAGCTGGCACTGGGAACACATATTCATATCACTAAAGAGTAACTTTTATTAACATTTATATATTGAAACTTTTTAATGACAACATCCAATATTTTGCTTTAATTGTTTTTACACAGTATTTACAACATGTTGATTTACTTTAAATAGTATTTTCAGATATATTCTAAGAGTGTGTGTGTGGAAGGGGTTCCCCAAAATACCTCATTCTAAGGGTTCTGTGAGTCAAAAAGTTTGAAGACCATTGATTTATTGGAGCCAAATCTTCCCTCATGTTCCATCATTTTAAAATTTCCTAGGAGGACATAATCTATGCTATATTTTTCAAACATGTATGGAATTATTTGAACAAAAGCTTCAATTGTATTTCTTAGTGCTTGAAAGGTTTGTGAGGACTAAGCCTGGGAAATAGTAGTTCAGTCTCCAGTTTTTAAGCCACAGTATCACTTTTGCCAAAAACTTGACTTGAGGAGAATCAGCATCTCTTATAGAGAATTTCTCTCTCTATCATTAAATCTTTCTCCTTTATACCAATGATGTTGGATATTAATTTTATTATCTCATTTTCTGTCAAAAATATATTATTTTGATTTATTCTTTCCCTTCTGGTAATAATTTTAAGATTTTTATTATAAAATAGTATATATATATAAAAAAAAGTTAAGATATCTATTATTTATGTTAATAATTACAACCACAAAATAAAAATGTAGCTGCATGTGAGAATTCACAAAACTGTGGTTTGATTTTTAAATTGTGCTGAGATTGTGTGTTATGCAGTATTCAATTAGTTTGAATTATTAAATTAGGGTTGAATTATTAAAAAACTACAAATATTAAGTATAGAATATTGCTTGCTGAAATATGGGATCAATTGAGTTTCACCAAAATTTTTCCTATATTAAAACTATTGGTAGCAATCTATTGATTGAACAATACCAAAATCAATCAATCAATAATTGCATGGACAACATTTAACATTTTTGGCCTTGTGGAAAAGGAAGATGAACAAACATAGACTTCCTCATAAATCACAATATTTAATCTATCCTGAACATCAGAGATAAAGGTTCACAACCCAGTACTGATTTTTACATCATGCATTGTTTCTGATCATTTTTAGGATCAGAGTTGCAATTATATTTCTATTTAAGAGAAGTTCTGATGAATGAAAGTATTATATGTACATGAGACCTGACACATATAAAATACAAACACTTATAGGCAGGGAAGGAAGATATTTTTAGATTAGATGTTAAGCAGAGTTCTCAGCACAAACTCAGTTCAAAAAGTATCCTTTTTTTCTCAAAAAAGTTGATCCAACATGTGAAAAGGCTATTATTAAAACTTACATTTTTTCAATGATGTGTTAGATTCTTTAGTGGGGCTGTGGGTGAAATTTTTGTGATCCAATATAATTTTTAAAATTGTATTATTGTCTGCATTCTGTAAAGTTACTGTAGAAGTTTTGGTCAGTTTCCTTTTCTTTTTTTGCATTTGAGAATCTTTGGGGTATTATATTTTTATTAGGTGGAACATCTTTATTAGCAGTTGGAAAATGTATTTCTTGTGCATTTAACATATCAACAGCTTCTAGTTGTGGTGGTGCTGATTTTAGAATCCTGTCGAACACACACATTGTTTGTCTGAATTTAATGAATATTAGTTTTAAACACTTTTGTCGAAGTTCTACCTTTCTGTGTTCAAGTGAGAGGGTTTGTGATTTTTTTTTTGGTTA
>BMAO01006035.1:0-35313 GCA_019973975.1 Trichonephila clavata | reverse complement strand
GGAGATTGCGGATAGACTTGATTCAGCTCTTCAAACCATTTCGGATCATATTCGAAAACTAGAGTTCGTGTGGAAGTATTCGAATGGGTACCACATAAGTTAAGTGAGAAGAATTTGAATGATTACACATCATATGTGTATGTGTGCCCATCTCTGCTTACACGCAACAAAATGGAACCCTTCTTGAACAAGATCATAACTGGGGATGAAAAATGGATCACCTATGATAACATCATAAGGAAAAGGGCATATTGTGAACACGGAAAACCTGTGCCCTCCACCTCTAAACTGAAGTTGATTCTGCACAAGAGAATGTTGTGAAAAAATGGTGGAAGATTCAAAAACCAATACATTTTGATCTGTTGAAACCAAAGGAAAGGCTAAATTCGGAGAGGTACTGTCAGCAATTAGATAAAATAAAAACAGCATTCCAAGGAAAGAGGCCTGCGATTTTCAATAGGAAGGACATCAAACTGCTTCATGACAGTACCCATATGCTGCTTTGGGGACTCGCCAGAAAGTCGCAAAGCTAGGCTGGGAAATTCGCTTGCATCCACCATACTCCCCGGACGTAGCACCTTCCGATTACCACTTGTTTCTGTCTTGACAAAATTTTTTGCTGGGCAAAAAAAAATCAAGAATGAGGAAGATATCAGACAAGTACTGGTTCAATTTTTGGCCTCCAGAGATAAGACATTCCATAAAAATGACATATACAAATTGCCATCACGCTGGCAAGAAGTCATAAATAATGATGGAAATTATATTATTCAATAAAGTTTATTCAAGGTATGAAAAATTTATTCTTTTGTTTTATTCTAAAAACGGACAGAACTTTCCAGTAGACCTAATATTATCTCAGTCTTTTGAAAAATTAGTGTATATCTCTAAACCTACGACTCTTTAAATTCATCAGGTATGCCACCTTTATTAAATAACCAGTATTTCGATACACAGTAAAATCCTACGTATAACGCGCACTTATACCACAAAAAATAAGATCGAAATTTACGAATGCGCGTTATACCACGGGTATTAAAACAAAAGCTTTAAAAATAAATAAAAATGAGCATAAAAAAACTAGACTTCTACATAGATCGAAATATCATCTATTTAAAAGAAATGACATTCTTTATGAACTTAAAAGGACTGTAGTTCTAAAAGTATAATTTTTTTTTCTTAAGCTCATGTATAATTTCTTGAATAAATGACTTCAGTACATAAGAGAATTGTGCTCCATATTTTAGGTTTCTTCGTAAAAAGGGGGTGGGGGTGCGCACGTTATACCGCGAAAATACTTGAAAACTAAAAATTTCCGGTTGGAAGTGGTACACGTTATAAGACGGTGTGCGCTTTACACCGGATTTTACGGATTTAGATGTCTTAGTTTTTTTTAAATGCTCATATTTTTAAAGCTGTCATTCTAATACCCGGCGTAAATTACACACCCTTAAATTTCAGTTTTATTTTTTTGTGTTAAAGGTATGTGTTATACGCCGGATTTTACGGTATTACTAATGTTTCAGATTTTCACGATTTGTTTTTATTTCTGACACAAAATAAAAATTTTCTATTTTTTGTTTATAATGGTTTCTACAATAATTTCCTTTAAAAAGGTCAATTTTTAAGTTATAAGCTGAGAAAATAATAAAATTGAGCAACTCAAGCATTTTTTTTTTTTTTTTTTTGTAATTTCAAAAATATTAAAAATATAAAAAGTAGCAAATCAGAAAGAAAATTTAAATGTATGGCAATAATCAATTATTGATTGTAAGATCGAACCCTAAAGGTTGTATTCTATTAGTTTTAGAGTCGACTTTTTTAACTTTACAAGAAAAGTAATAAAATAGGAAAATAATTGATTTTGACAGCGATTGATGCGCCTTTCACTGTTATTGGGTGATAAATTTGCGATACATAAATCACACATCTAAAGCTGAAAATAGTGAAGGGACACGTTGAATTTAATTTAAAACTGATAGAGACAGGAATCAAAATTTTATGGCACTGAGTTTTAAAAATATGCTTAATCTTTTTAACGAAAAAGCATACAAATTATTCCAAGCTTTTACATAAAATATACGAATTTATAATATTATACTTTAGTTCTAGCGCTAAGTTAAAGCAAATTTACTTAGTAGTTGCTTTACGCTTATAATAATTTTTCATCCAAGACATTTAATTACTTTGAAAACTTATTAGATGAAACTAAGAAATTTATTCTTATTGTTACCTTTTTGCAAAAAAATAAACATTGTTATTGTTAAATCGTATCTAGTTTGTTATATTTTGCTATTCTTCTAAATGACCCTTTTCCCTTTTTTTAAGAAAAATACTTGATTTAAATATATTTAAAAGCATCATTTATCTTAGGACATTTTAATATAATGATTACTTGAAGATTATTTAGATTGTAAATCAATTTTATATAAACTTTTTTCAATACATATAACAAAGACGTAAAAGTTATAATTTTTTAAAAATATTTCTGAAAATATGTGTCTCATGACAGACATTATCCTTGAATTAAAAAGTATCTTTAACCTAAAAATTTCCTAGGATACTCACAAATTTTCATTTTATGAATAAAATGTTTCATCATGGCAATTTTAAATATAATAAACCCATTAACGTAAATAATTTACTGCTTATTAAATAAAAATAATACCTTTGTTTCATCAGTTATTTTTCATAACTTAATAATCAAAAATTGTGAATTATGTTTGCCAAATCCGTAAGGAATTTTTAAGTGTTAAATATTTACGTCTAAATTGTGCAAAAAAGCCAAAACCTTTTAAATTTTACAATAAATATTAAAATGCTATTTGATAATTTTCTAAAAACAATAAAAACATAAATACCATTAAAAAGTTACTCATTTTACTGTTTATTTAATCATAAAAAGGAGAGTTTTAATGCTGCTTAAATAGTTTGCAATAACCACTCAAAATTCTTCAGAAATATCCATGAAAAATTACAGAGTTATTTTTCACCAAAGAATCATATTAGGAAATATATTCTTCATAGTTCAGCACAGGCATATTTAAGAATTCTTTTAGCGAAAAACATATTTATATATGTACTTTACTATATAAATCTTACACAAAAATATTATGTCTCGTTATTTCATTTTATGTATGGAGCAATGGAACAGAGTCAATATAAAGCCTCAATATATATTTCAATTACCTGAGAGATCCATGCATATGCAGTGTATCTGTATAAGTGATCAATGTACAATATATTCGATATTTACGTAGAATATTTAGTATACATATGTTAAACATTCAAGCTTTTACGATAATTAAACTGCCATCCATCGTAACAAAATACCCTTCTTGAAAATGTGTCCAGCACTTGTCTTCATCATATTTACTAATCTAACGGACGCTTACAATTTGTGTAACGTTGTCTGTAAACCCTTCTCTATACTTTATAAATGCCGAATATTAATTTGAGGCATATTATCCAATTATGCGTGAAAAAACTTAACACGCGATACAAATAAAATGAACTAAATAAAAAGCCATTTTACATTTTAATTTTCAATAGTATGTAAATTTTGTAATTTTGTAATTATTTGTTATTTATGCTACAGTTGGATCTCTATGTAATGAAGTCGCTAAATCCCGAAAAGGAACTCGTTTTATGGAAAATTCGTTATATAGCGGTTCCTTCAATTGTCTTGATAAACCACATTAAACAGATTTTAAATTTATATATATACATTTAAAAAAGTAATTATTGTGTGAGTGTGAGACCTATTTATAAATTAATATATATTTATTTTATATATCTTATCTATCAAAAAAGAAACACTGTAAGAAAAGTTTCTTGATGCGTTTAAACATGTATTTCATACTTAAATTTCTTTCTTTGATGTTGAAGAACTTACGCTTTGACATTTTCGAGCGACAAGAAACGAAGTTGCCAGTACGACCGATCAACACTACAAATAAACGGAGACTTGTTCAAGGACACGAGACGACTCCACTCTGGGTGAAAGGAGATTTCGAAGATGTTTCCAGTGAATTGGACAAGGGGGGGTTTAAGGTTGCACTTCTTGAATGAAATGCACAGAATTCTATTGCTCTCAGCGAGTTAGGCATCTAATAAAACTTGTTCACCATTTATGTCTGCCATAAAGTGTGTTAAAAGAAAGAATAACTTGAAATGTCCAGAAATACTTTAAATTGGGGAGAAAATATTTGAATCTTAAGAGAAAAAGTTTGTTATTTAGAAAATGCACTTCGCTATTGGGAGGTTCTTTTACGAAGAAAATCATGAAATTTTCTTGGTTCCAGTAAAAAATTGACTTTATAGAAAAATAGAAAAATATAGAGGCTCGTAATATGGAGGTTCGACTGTAATATATTTTTATAAATATTTATATCCTAACAATAGGAAAATAAAGTAATAGTTTCGTAATTGTAGATTTTTTTATATGCTATTCAACACAAAATTAATTAAAGCTTTGTTTCTTTTGAATAAAACAAAATTAAATTTGTACAATTATTGCTGAGAACCTAGAAAAACCTAAAGCGACGGGAAAATTGTGTTACATCAGTGTAAAAGCAAGGATATTTATAAAAATTCTATCATCAAATTTTATCCTGTCCTGTGATATATAAAAGAATATTAAGGAATAATCGTACTAAAATCTGTTATATTCAATCATAATAATGCAAACCAAAATCAGAGACAGCTTAACTGAATACTCGGCTGTAATATAGAGAACAACAACTGTATAAGGGCCATTTCAATAACTAGTTCCCGGAATTTCATTAAAAAAAATTAAGTGCCGATACTTCCCAAGCAGAGAATACTGGCTGAATTCGAGAAGATATATTTTCTTAATTTCCAACCATTAATTTTCCATTAATTTGCAATATTGAAATGTGTATACAATATATTAACAATCTTCGTAATAAATTGTATATTTATACAAGTAAAGTTAATTGTACGCTATAGTGTGAACTATGAGAACCGATGTTACATTTTATTGTAGTTATAAGACGCTCATACGTAATTTCAAATTTGTATGAATGAGTGAATTTAAACGTCGCCTTTTTAAACTACTCGAGGGATTTTGGTGACAGATATTGTAACTTCGAACCATGGTCAAGTGACGAGGATGACACCTAAGCTGGAACCCTCTCTCCTGAGTACCACATCACGGCAACGGGAGGAATTTTGAGCTCTCGATAGATTTAATGCACATCGCTTCTCTGCACGGCGAGTCTTCAGCGATACTAGACTCGAACTCCAGACAAGCCAGCCACGACCCCTTTACCTTGACCTCCAGGCAACATTTTAAAATTTGAATTATATATTAAATTAAATATAGTGGTTAACTATTACACTCTTTTATTTTCTGAAAGGTTTTATTCGGAGGAAGTTTTATTTGTTGGAGGAAAACTTACAAATCAAAACTAAGAATTATTTTTTTACCTCAAGTGAATTCAATTATAATGCGTATTTCAATCTCACAGAATTATGGAATATAATTTTATTCATATTTGATAATATTTATGAAATATTAAAACAATTCTTTTGCAATAAGTTACCAAGCTTAAATAATTTTATCCCAATTAATTAATAGAATTCTTATCTGAACACAGCTCAATAATAGTTTATTTTTGAAAGCTTTATAAATAAGAAAGATATGCTTGAATTGTAAATTAGGGGCTTTAAAATTGAAAATCAAAAATAAACTTGGCTTTCTTATTTCTGTAATTTAAATCCGTTTATTGTACATATATTAGCTCTTAAATTATTCTACATTTATTCCTTGAAAACGGAAAGGAGCATTTATATCTTCCACAGAGAGGAAGGAAGTTAGAAGGAACAAGAATCCTTAAGAAAACACACAACGGAAAACCCCATAATAAAACAAGAAAATAAATGTTTTCCTTGCAAAGAGACTGTGCCACCGGATATTGAAAAATTTATTGTTGGGATTGACCCGCATTTTCGGCGCTGGGAAGTTAAAAGGATTTTTCATCAAAAGCAACTTGTCATAGTATATAAAGTGAGCCCTTTTCTTCCAATATCAAATTCAAGAAGACAATATTTATTTATTTATTCGGAACATTGGTTTGACAATATTAGCTTACTGGATTTTTCAATTTACGCAATGTATCTAAGGAAGATTTTCAGCACACGAAGCAATTCAATTTTAACCTGGAGTTAATAAATTTACCTATTCTCATATAGGTTGGATTTTTTTTTAATAAATCATCCACGCTTTGGATTTTCTTTACAGTAAAGTAATATTGAAATAAATATATAGTTTAAAGAAATATTTATTTTTCTTGTTCGAAAAAATGGTATGTAAATGTTATAAAGGAATACAAATATAAAAAAAAAATCTACATTATATCTTTGATATTAAGTGTCAGTTGAATTAGAATCGATATAAGTACATATGAATGTTTGTCTGTATGTCTCTTATGCCCTCCTAAGCTGCTCATCTGATTGCGTTTGTTGAAAAGCGTCGTATAGAGGGCGCTGCTCTGTAACGCGAAACTTATGTTTTTGTTATGTGTAGGAGCTCAGTGGCAGGTGAGCTACCATTTGGTACAGTTGTAATCTGTAATTGAAGGGTGGTTGCCCTAATAATACAACCTAAGTTTAATCATATATGTTTAATGTTCGTGTCGTGTCCGTGTCGTCCAGCAATAAAACCTTATAAAAGACAAAAAAGATCGTCTTCATTCTACCACTGAATTCACCAAATGTAATAGCGTTGAAACTTTGGGGAATTGTTGGTTGAACCCTTGCCCGCACGCACGTGCTCTCTAAGAGGGGTTTCTGTGTTATTAAAACTATATTCACAACTAAGGGGCGTTGTAAGGGCTAAAGGGCCATTAGAGACAAATATTCCCGTTTTTCAACTATTACACCTACAAATTGGAAATTTGGCAGGCACGTTCCTTTCATGGAGTATATGCCCGTTTCAAAACGGGTTTTGCAAAAATTGGCACCTAAGAAGCGTTGCAGGGGCTTAAGAGCGTTAGGGATAAATATTTTTGAGCCAGAAATTTTAAGCTAGAACTAGTGTCAAGAATCATGACTATCAGATAGAAGCAATTCGGCACAAAAAATACGGCATTTTTAGATAAGAATTAACAACCAAAATCGTTTCCATAAATTGCGAACGACCATCTATACGTAGCCAAAGTATTATTATTATAGAATATTTCATAAAAGAAGAATGTTTCGAAAAAAAGTAATTTTTTTCTTTAATTTGTTACCAAAAAAATTGTATTTAAATAATTTTTTTCTTGTAATAATAATCTTAAAATAATTTTATATGTGTATTCTAATTTATGTGAAACTAAATATCAAAACCTTATTCATTTATACGCTTGTTCAAAATCATGGCTCCGAACGTTTAAGTCCCTTTATTGTTTCTTAAAATGCTGTGATTAGAACAATGCAAATTAGATGGTAATTTTTTCGGAGAATACGAATATAACACTATCATTTTATCACAATCTAATCAATGAAAGGAAATATATATTGACTTCCGCCTTTGCGTATAAAACGTTAAAAAGTAGATTCTTTTTTTAACTTGATATTACGAATACACCCAGTTCTTTTTTTACACGAGGAAGAAAACCTTAGAAAACCACGGTCCTTAGAAAACCGTGCAAAAAATCGTGTAAAAAATACAAGTGACATATGATATACATTTGAGGATATTTTTCTGCAATTTTAAAAAATCGTGTAAGTTGAAAAATCTTTACAAATTTTCCCAAAAAACTGCACAAAAAATAAATAATAAAATCCATATTGGATATTTATGAAACAGAAACACAAATAATTTTTATTACAAAAAAAATTTAAACTTGTGTACAGGGAACATTTTGTCTAACATGAAAAACATAAAAATTCAAATTGAAATTAGGAAGGAAACTAGTAACTAACAACTATTCATCGCTACTTGATAAAAAGCGTGCACGTTTATTACGAACTGGATCAAAAATGATACAATCGGTAGCTGTGTGAGATATGTCTAGCGCTACCGTCAGTTTTGATTCAAAAGAAGAGTTTCATTCATTATTAATATACATAGCTTTTTAAGTGAAACTTCTTTAGGGACGGGAGTGAATGGGAAATTTACCCAGTTTTGCGTAACAGTGAAATAGCGAACGAAAGTAGTGATTCTTCCCTCCATCCCGCGAAACGTCGCCCTGATGAGGAGATAGCGAGCGGGAGGAATTGAGAGCGGAGTGGGGGGTACACCACGTGACTTGTGGCATATTCGTGAAAAAGTTGGACGATTGCTAGGGGGGAATTTTGCATCAAAAGTATATTCTGCTGCTATGGACGAAAGGCGCTTAAGTGGGTACTCTTGCTACTCTCGTAACGAACTCGCGTGGCGTATTTTCGTAGATTTTATGTAATGAAAACGTACCGTTTTCAACGAATAAAAGCACCCAAAATATTACCATTATATGGCTCTTCCCGTTACGGGTGTGTCTGGGGCATTGTGTATATGTCACTAACGTTCGTGCCAGAATTGCTACGGATAGCGTCTTGTAAGCAAACACAGTGACTTCTATTAGTGATGCATTAAGTTTATATTATAAATTTTTATTTCCATTGAATCAAAATTAATTCTGGTCAGAATGCCCAGAACAAATGTAAAAAGAGGAAAAGAGTTTCGTGAAAGGAAAAAAAAGCAAAACTAGCAGCAATTCCAGGCGAAAGTCTATATATCACCAGGTAGTTCTGTCGCAGCTTTTATCATCTTGATCCATAAAGTTTTAGTGCTGTACACATCAGAGACTGCTGCAATCATTGGATCCGATGATGATTAAAAACCGATTATTTTAACTGGAGACTTTAATGTTAGTTTTGCTTCAGAAGAAGCAAAGCCACTCATTGAATTCTTGAAATGAACACTGCATTTGACAACGAATACTGATTCTAGAGAAGGAAAAACAATATACGGTTTCACTTCTATCGCGTGGCTTTCCACGTTCTTTTTATTTTGTTTGTTAATACAAAGTTTGTTACTAGTATCTGATTGCTGGTTTTTCAAGTTGCTTGTACAATACTTGATATCCTGCTACACAAAACTTATGATTACGTATGAATTTTAATGCATGCTTTATGTCAGGATCATGAGTAAGAAACTGATCCATACTTGTAGCAAATTTGAAGCCTGTGATGAATCTATTCGCGACATTTTTCCTACTAATCCTCTTAGGGAAACTTTGGGGCTAGCATTTACATTAATCCACACCCTTTCAAGAAGAAACCGTGATATTTAAATTAGTTTGACTATATAAAGTCTATAGGTTTTGTAGATGTAAGATAGAAGGAGCCGGGGAGCTGTTACGTAAGTGTGAATATTGGAATATTTCATTCACAAACCTAGCGCGAGTTAAGGAAGTAATTGCAAAGAGATTAAATTATACAGTGTATTCAAAAAGTTCCAGGACTGCGCTAGTAAAACAGTACAGTAGCGCTATCTCTGCGCAATTCATGGAGCGCGTAGCAACAACTTCTCCGACGCATGCGCGAAGTTTTATTCCGTTTGGATGAGTTCCAACTTCTCAGCGTTCACTCGAGTGTGGTGTGTCATATGGTGTCATCGTTAAAAAATGGAGCACAGAACGAACATTAAATTTTGTTTTAAATTGGGTAAAACGGCACAGAAACCTATGAAATGATTAAAACTGTTCATGGTGACGAGGCTATGAGTCGTTCGCGTGTGTTTGAGTGGTTTGCAAGGTTTACAGATGAAGAGAAGCGACGGAGATGATGAGAGGTGTGGTCGTCCACGTTCGAGTCGGACTGATGAAAATGTCGAACGAGTGCAAACGTTGGTGCGCTCTGACCGTCGAATGACGATAGAAATGATTGCGGAATCTTTAAACATAAGTGTAGGGTCTGTTTTTACGATAATGACGGAGGATTTAAAGAAAAAGAAACTCTGTGCGCGCTTTGTGCCACACACTCTGACTACGGAGCAAAAATAACACTGAATTGCTTATTCCGAAGATTTGATTGCCGCGGCTGATGAAGACCCTAACTTTTTGAAAACCATCGTCACCGGAGACGAGTCGTGGTGGCTCGAATATGATCCGGAAACTAAACGCCAAAGTTCAGAGTGGACAAGTCCGGGAAAGGGTCGACCGATGAAAGTTCGTGCGTTAAAATCAAAAACAAAAACGATGCTGCTCGTGTTTTTCGACAGTCGAGGAATTATCCACCACGAATTCCTTCGACAAGGGTCCACTGTCACTGGTGCCTTTTACAAGAATGTGCTACACCGGCTACTGAAAAGAATGCGGCGTGTGAGACCCGAAATGTTGGACAGTGGAAACTGGTGTCTCTTGCATGACAATGCACCGTCACACAAATCCATCATTGTTCCTCAATTCTTGGCGCGCAGGCAGGTTGTGACCATCGACCACCCCTCATATTCACCTGACCTGTCCCTCCGGACTATTTTCTGTTTCCAAAGTTGAAATTGAAGATGAAGGGACAGCGGTACGCGTCGGTAGAGGACATCGAAGCGTCAGTGACAAGGGACCTACAGAGTGTTGCAGTCGAGGCGTTCCAGAAGGCGTTCAAAGATCTTTATACAAGATCCAAACGTTCTATTGAAGTGCAGGGGGATTATGTAGAAGCTTGATATTAAATAAACTTAATTTTGCTGTGTTATGTTGTCTGTGTGCATTCAGTCCTGGAACTTTTTGAATATACTGTATATTATATTGAAGATTTAGGATTCATGATATTAGAATTAGTGTTATCGGTTCATTAGCGCTTGTTTTCCTTATCTAGTTCACGTAGTCGGGTTTACTTAGCGTTGGGTATTAAGATTAGATAACGCTTTACATATCACTCCTAGGTTTCCTTTTATAGTTTAACTTGTGATTGTTTAAGTGTGTTTAAAGGATAAATAAAACTAATTGTTATTATGGAAGTTGTTAGTGATGCTTTGTTTCCCCCCACACCTTTAGCCATGCAGGACGGAGAGAAAGGGGTGCCGATTAGGCCAACTCCCCCCATAAGGCCTAATGACATAAACCAGCTGTTAATAGGAGAACTTCACCTTCGACTTCGCCATTATTGACTTCTTTATTATTAAAAATTGCCATTAGTTCGATCAAATTGACCTCGTCCTAAGGACTTGAATCTCACAATTTTTTTTAAAAAATTCGAGTTCTATGTTATTTTAAAATCGTGTAAAAAAAGACTTTTTATAAAAAACAAGAGTTGGATGAATTAACTATAAATTCTTGGTTGTATTTATTATATACTAATAAAAGCCTGGTTCCCGAATACACTCAAAATCATTTATTTTTCTAAATATGAAAGCGCTGTTGGTTTTATTGAATAACTCGTCATAATAATAAACCAATAACGTCAATACTAAAAACATGAATTTTCATTTCATTAGAGAATCATAATAAAAAAAGTATTTCATAGAAAATTATCCATGGAAGATTTAATAAGTTGCAAAAAAAAAATTGGAAATTTATTTTCTTAGAACTCAATTACCTTAGTTTTCAATAAATTGCCAAATTAAATTAAATATAGGAAAGTATCAGAAAAATTTTAATATTTTTAGTAAAATATGGTACTGAAGATATTTCTGTTAAGATCAGAAGTTCGAGGACATAGTGTAAAATTCTGTATCTTCGGAATTTTGAAACGTTGAGGCACAACCTTCAAAATAACGCCTTTGGGCGACAGCACACTATTGTCACTCTTAAGCAACGTCTTGAAGCTCGCCTGAAAGTAATTTTCATAACCACACGTAAAGTCTTCTGCGATTATTCTAAAGAAAGTTCCAGAAGTTTTATTTCGTTATTGGAAATAAAAACCATAAGAGCTGGCTGTTCCCAGTAAATGGACGCGGGATGAGTATTATATTCACAGAATTTTTCATAAAGCATGCATCTACAACATTTCTCAGAATGAGAATATAAATCTAATTTAAGCCATAATAAGAGTGTTAAATATGATATTCGAAATTCGAGGCTTCAATAAAATATTAAAGAAAGATTTTAATCCCTAAGTACAATCAAAACAGTTTATTTCACAACAAATTAAATTGTATTATTTCTGCGTTAATTCATAATAATATCGACAGTTAAGAATTTTAAAAAAAATTAAGAGAAAAATTATTTTACGTAAAAATATATTCGAACAATTTGCTTATTTGTAAAAAGAAACGAAATTTAAATTTATTTAAAAAAACTATTAGAATTTTTTTAAAAAAAGTAAAAAAGTTAAAAATTTTATTTAAAAATAAATTGTTAAAAAAATTTTCTATCTCAATTCCTTTTTTTAAAATTTTTGTATTACTGTATTGTGTAGATAATATTGATAAGAATTACAGAAGTAGGGCTATGGATTCATTTTTATGAAAACGTTTTTAGAATAAAAAAGTTATTTTCCAGACATATATATATAAAAATATTCTGTGCAGAGGTTAGCAAAAAGAAAAGCTTTAGACCTCGAAAGAGATACATTCGTAAATATATCCCCCTTCTCCATAAAATTCTGAAAAGGGGATTCAAACAGCAATAAAATGCAAAACAAGATGCTTCGTATGTCAAACATTTATGTTTATTTTGCTTACTTTGACTACATATGGTAACTCACTGCGATTATATTTCCGTTTTGACTGGATTTAATTTTCTTTTTCCGATTACACATGGTAACCCACTTATGTTACTTTCCTATTTTAAGTTTTCTATGTTGGCGACTTCATTATGTAATTTTTTTCCAAGTCTTCTGATTCATTCAAAAAATTAAATATAAAATCGTTTGATCCAAAAAAACGGCGAGAACGCCAAATTACGAGGAAACGTTTCAGATAAACAAGGCAATCTTATAACTGTGGTATAAAATTAGTAATAACCAGATCATACATTCAAATTCTTTCTTGAATTCTTAATTATTTATAAATTAATAGAACATATCAATTGAGATTGATAAAAAGAGTAATGCGGTACTTATGTATTATACTGTTCGACCAATTTTACCAAAATCAAACGACATCGCCAAGTAAAAAAAATGGAAACTTACTTACTACGTCAATAATCGCAATATTCAAGATATAACTCTCTAAGTTGGCAATCCCGATTACACATGTGTCGTACTCGCTGAAATGACAACCATGTGCTTTTCTTCATATTGTTGTCGCCAATACGTAAGTACCAAACAATGTCGCCAAACACAACATTGTTCTTTTTTTTAATTAATCATTCGCGACAACGGTATCTACTATTGGCTGTTTTTGGCAGCATTTGGCGACACCTTTTGATTAGGCGAATTTAGTGGAAGGTATAATATGTAAGTACCATAATTGCTTACTTTTCGTTTCAATTTTACTTTATTTCAATTACAGGTTTTGTAGTATATGGAGCAACAAAGTCTATTATCCCTTTAATTCAATAAATGCATAATAAAAGAAATTGTCTTTATTATAGCACAATTCTAAAAATTAAGTTTATTATTGTTAATAGCAGGCATTTGGAAATTAAGTAGACACAGATTTGACCGCTAAAACAATAGCCACTTGATTGTTAAAAATATTTTTATATTACATCTAAACATAAAAAATATATTGCATTTCTTTAAACTCGATCAAATATAATTTTCAACGAAAGCGGACGATTCAAAAACTTTCAAATACAATTGATTTTGTAACAATAGAAAAATAACCAGATAAATTTAGAATAAATGATTACATATTAATTCTCATAGATGGATGGCAACGATAAAATGCGTATGCCAGAAAATATAATACACTCAACTTTTTTCAGGTGACAGTTGTTAAAGCATTATTTAGAATTTTAAACTAGAAAAATCTACTAATTCCATAGAACTCCAATCACCATTCGAATTTTCTAAATCGTTACGGATAATAATTCTATTAAATCTAGTACTACAAAGGAAATAGAGAATAAATGTCGTCAACTCTAAAATAATCAATTAATATAAACAGATAAATCACAGCGACATACATTATAACGATGATTATGAAGATGGAGTAATCTGATGATTTCGGAGACTTGGGAAATGTACGTGACAACTGTGATTGTCAGGAGAGACCATTTGTAGTTGCCATTATGCGTGAAGCTAATTCCTTCAAGGTGGTGGCTTAGAAGGATAATGCATTAATTACTGTGCTTTTAAGCTTTCACGAAAGTTTACCACATGTAACAAAGATGCATTATTCCTTGATTATTGTAATCAATAATTGTTATAAAAGACACATACCGACTATTTGTTGATTTATGATTATTCTATGAACCCACGAGTTATTTCTTAGTGGTTTTAACAATGTATTAATTTAATGTTATAGCTAAGTTTATTTCCAAAAATTAAATTAAATGTATTTTATAATTAGTGAATTTAGATGATATATATTTTTTTCAAATGGTTACATAGTTCATATATTAAACACACAAAAATCTTAACTGAAAGAAATTTTCGTTAATTCTTCTTATCTGCGTAGAATTATAGGAAATATATTTAAAGTAGATGTTAACTAAGTACGTTATAAATCTTATTCAATACATTTAAATTTAAACTTAACAAGTTGATCTTCAAATATATATTTAAATAAATTTATATTTAAAATAATATTAGCTGGTATACCTGTTCTTCGCAAGGGGGAGTTGAAAAAAAAAACAATACAGACTGATGGGTAGAAAAGTTTTTAAAGAGTTAATTTTACGCGAATTGCAAATTTTAAAATAATAATATAATAAGCTTTTTGCATATTTCAGCTGAACAAAAATTATATTTGTTAAATTTTAAGTTTGTAGGTCTAATAGCTGATAAAAATAATTTTTTTAAATTTTTTAACATCCCCGTAACTCGTATTTTTCAAAACACCTTCCTAAGCTGATTTCTGATCTACAAAAATAAGATATTGTTACAAGTTTTGTGTAATGAACGCTTAAAATAATGTATATAATTTATATATGGATGTGTAATACGTATTATTACATTCTATTGTACTTATTTTATGTTAAAATTGTAATATTCGAAGCAATGTCGTTCCTTACATTATAATGGCGATTCAATGAAGACACAGCGAAATGTTAATGATACAGCCAATTTGGCATCATTTTTGACATCCACGTTGACAACTTGGCGATTGATTGAACGGTGCAGAAGTTAGTATGTTGTAACTCTACTTGGAGGGGAGTTGCGATAAAGAGGATAGCACAAAAACCTTCTCTACAAAAAATACATATACATGCTAATTTTCATAGTGATAGATTAAACAGTGTTATAGTGAAGCGATTTCGTTGTTACAAACATCCATTTTTTATATAGAGAGATATAAATCTGAATGTAGCTATAGAGACATTTTCTGGAAATATATACACGTAGTCTATAATTTATTGACTTTTAACCAATTTGAAATTTCGGTACTTATGTTTTTTTACCGTCAACCATTTTCGTCAGTTTAAAGACATCGCCAAATGCCTCGATTCGCAGAAAAAAGATGGAAAACTGTTCCCACACTAGTTCCATTACAATGATAATAATAATGATATAAAACAGAATTTGGCTACGTCTTTTGATTTGGTGAAATTATATGTAAGTATTTATTTAATTTTTTGGCATATTTGTGTACTTCTTAAAGAATAATATTGTTAATAACAAACACAATGCTGTATTAAAAAGCAATTTTCACACACACACACAAGAAACTTTCCGCTACAAACGAAAATTTAGTTTGGTATATACAGTGGACTCTCGATAATACGAAATTGGAGGGACCAATGAAAAACATCGAATTATCAAGAGGGTAAGAAAAAGCTTCCAAAATTAACGAAGTGAATTTTTTTTCTAAAACAATTAAATTTTACACTCGGAAAAGCAGCAACAATTGTACAATATTCCTTTAAAGTATGTTTATAAAGTACATATTATACAGTATAAATATTATACAGAAGTTAAAAGTCATGCATTAAAAGAATACATTTATATAGTAATTCTCGAACAGGACTCCTTCACGCCCCACCAAATGTCTTCCATTCCTCATTATAAATAAAATTGTTTCGCACCCAGTTCCCTTAGAATCTGTCCCCAAGACAATTGGTTCTCCAAGGCAGGGTCCAGTCCAGTCCAGCCCATGCCCTATTTGGTGCCTCATGCTACAAGTTACACATATGAGTCATAAATTGTCATGTCAGTAAGACGCAAAAAACGGAATCCGAGGCATCTCTTCTTCAAAATACCGGAATATCTTTTCCGAACACATGTGTAACAAGGCAAAGTGTTAAACGAAAGATATGGACGGCTGACAACAAGTGCGACAAGAACTGTTCACTTGAAGCAGGAAAGCAATAAAAATGCCTTTTCGCTCTTGTCAGCCATCAGCCCTTTCGATGACCCTTTAATTGTCATCAAAAGGGCTACATTACAGGTGAGACACGCAGAGACAATACAACACAAAACATGTAAGCTCCAACCTGTTTGCTACAGGTAAGTGTTCTAATTGTCGAGAGATTTATAACATAACTTTGAATTATTGCGTGTTGTATTCTAGCCAGCCGTAGATTTTACTTCGAATTATTGAGTGTACCAAAACGTACTGTTTTAGTTCAAAATATCGAGAGTTTTTCTAGGGGCTGAGCATATACTTCGAATTAGCGAGAGGTTCGCATCATCGAAGGTTTGAATTAGCAATAGTCGACTGTACAAAAAATATATTAACATAAAATACCAGTTTGTTTAATATAGTAATATATTTCACATAATTCTTTAAAAGAAGACATTTCTGAAGAAATAGAAAGGATATGTTATTTGATTTTTAATTTTTAAATTGCGTGTTCACCATAAAAATACTTAACCTGTATTTCTAAAACATTACATTGATAATTAATTTAATGAGAATTATTTTCTTACGACGTAAAAATATATTCCTGAAGAATGATGCTTTTGATCAGTTAAAATTAAACACTTTGCAAGTGCTGGTATATCACACATTCTACTACAAAGAAAATAAAATGAATAAAATAATTTAGTATATAGCATATTACAGAATACTGATATTTTTTTTTTGAAATTTATCTCTTCGAACAATACAAATAAAATAATTGTAGAAATTAAAAAAGATTTTCTAATATTTAGATTAATATTTGACGCAAAATAATTCTAAATAAATTAGTACAATTGTTCCCGAAAGAAACAAAATAATAGTTTAATGTATTTTGTCTTTTATTTCACTACAAATAATAAATTATTACTTCAGTTTACATAATTTATTACGAGAAATACTCTGAAATTCATAGCTGAGGTTAATGCAACATAAATAGATGAAAAAAATCATTTTAGCATGATTAAAAGAAGGAAAAAATATCTATATTAATTACCGGATCAAAATATATATTCTTACTTTATAATAATTTATTTCGTTTATGAAATATGAAAAAATTCTTAAGCTTTAAAAATCCAGTACTATAAAACTTGCATTATTTTAGCACCAATTTCTATCGTTAAGTTTCTCCTAACTTTTATAATTCCTTAAGCTCTTTTTGACATTCTTCAAGTTAATCTACATTACTTAATATACAAAATTTAGATTGCAGTAGAAACCATAACGATATATTAATATTATTCGTAATACTTTATGCCAATACATCAAAAATCGTAATTCAATAACGTTAAACGATATATTTTTAAAATTTATTTAGCTTCTGTGCAAATCCAATAATTTGATAGGATTATAGACAAAATCTCCTTGTTAGCAACAAATTACTATCGTTGATGATAGGTACTTTTATGTTAATCAAATAGACTTATGAGATGTTTGCTTAGTTTGAATGACGAATTAAATTATTGCACGTGCATTACATTAAACAATCATTTATCTCATCAAGGGAATCGTTCCCAATTTCAAATTAGTCACGGAGGTGGATATAACAGCTCCGTAGGTAGAGTGAATTAAACATAGACTGGTCTGATGATCATCAAACTTGTATTGGTTTCTCGGTTCGATTTGGAGAAATACGTGTGTATGTTTTCCGAGAAAATAAATTTATCTGTCATAAATCATCCTTAAATAAACAGCATGAAATGCTTTTATGTTTATAATAATAATACTTTTTTATGTTTCCTATAAATTCATTTGCACTGGCATAAAACCTTGCGTAATTATAATCGGCATTTCTTTCTTTTTCTATGTTTTGAAATTAAAAAAATTAATATGAAATTCTAGTATATTATAATTAGATGAGAAAAACAATATGAATATATGTGATGATCAATTTATAAAAAATTGCATACCTTAATGAGGTACAGAAGACCTGTAAAATACTAACATAGATAGGAACAAAATGAAATATTAATGGAAATTCACATTTGAATATTCTTTTCACAAAATATAATATATATATATATATATATGTATATAGTTTTAACTTTGATCTTAAAATATTTTAGTAATTATTACAGGCTATAATATTATCGTTTTACATTAATAGACTATATTTTTATTTATTATAATAATAGTTAAACATCTCTAGAAGTTTCTTGCTTTTCCTATGGCCCAGAGTATTGGCAAATTCAGGTGAAGGTTGGCTGTCCAAAAAACATTGTTTAAACCTGCAATCCTGGTTCTTAAGGGGCGGAGTTTGCTCTAGTATTTCTGTGGCTAAAACTATTCTATCATGACTATAGTTATCTTAGGTATATAACTATTTTTTGTATATTTTTGTAATATATATATATATATATATAATGTTCAGCACAGAATTGTATAGCTACTACTTTTCCTTCATTATGCTTTGTATGAATTTCTTGCTATCCTGTTAAATATATATATAGTTGCACAAAGGAAAACTGGACTAGTTGAATGAAAAGAATACCTGTATAGAAAAATCAAAATAAATCAAGATGGATGTTGTAACACAGATACTATCATTTTGACCGTAGGTCTATGCCATCGCTGTAGAAAGATCGTTTTTGATTACCCAGCAAGTCCTGCATAGCTTCCTTTTCCTCATGGTTCGAATGGAAACGTAATACTCTCTTAAAGGGAAAAAATTAGGAAAGTTTCAGAGAGACAAATCAGGACTGCATGGTGGGTGTTCCAATACTTTTCAACAGAATTTTCTCAAGGTTTCACTGCTAGAGTTATAAGAATATATTTCACGGGAGACGTTGTGGCCAGTACTGTTATGGAGATCTGATATCGTTCGCCACCCTTTACGAAAATGTTTGCACCAATTGTTCGAACTAAGCACGGTTCCACATAGACTGCTCCATTCGCTGATGTCCGCATCCAGCTAACCTTCCGGAATAAGCAACCATAGAAATCGCGCATTGTTCGGATTAGGATGCATTCATGAACAGCAAGATTTTACTTTTGATGTATTTCTTCAACCACGAACAGGTTTCATTGTTGCTCATGGTATGCGGTTGTAAACCTCATACCTCCCTTTATATCCATATTCGGTGGCGCAGCTATAGGTGCAATTATTCTGACACAATTGCACGTGTCCATTTTTAGGCAACCCTTATACATGATTACATACTTATACCATCATGCATTTATATATTCCGATTGATATACATATGCAATGAATAAACTTTAAAAGATGTAGTCATGACAAGAGAAAACCAGAGTTGAAAAAAAAGAATTTATTCGTGTATTGAAGACACTGTAGAGTGGTTATTATACGTCTTTTGGTATTAGGTACATATCGAGAAATGAGCAATGGGAAAATATTAGGGATCTTATGGTTTTGGCACCAACATTTCAGGTAAAATGCATGCTTAAGCTATTAAGTTATTTTTTCTTGGAATGGAAAATAAATCAATTCTGTGCTATAATCCTTTCAACGTGAGAAAGGAGGTGATCCTGACGTTTTGAAAAAAGGTTGCTCGTAATTAAGGTACACACAAAAAATATGCAGGATTAGAATTTAAATTAGCAGTAAGTTGTGTTGTTTGTATCGTCACGAAGATTGAAATAAAACACTCGGTTAGGCTTAACACGTATTTATTAGAACCTAACAGAGAACTGCCCTCACCTGTTGGGGGGGGGGTGACTCAGCTTTTATATACCTATAATAATATTCGAGAGATATCTGGCTTGAATAGTAAATAAAGTTCTATAATCAACCTGATTCTAGAGAAAAAAGAAATAATATTTTTTAAATTGAAACTCCAGTCTCGGAATGAAATGCATTGTCTGGGGGTCGAACCAGCAATCGATGAACTCCAGTCCAGGCTCTAACGACCGAGTCACGATAAATGGTAGTAAATCTTCCTTTATGTGGCAATATATATGTGAACAAAGAGATAATTAGATTTATTTTCATAACTTTACTTTAGCATACATCATTTGAATAAATAGAGATTTTATTTGCACAGTAATACCATCTATATTTTTTGCATTATTGCTTAATGGCTTCTTAAAATGTGAAACAATAATTTTTAAAATGTTATTAAGATGGTGTCATTTATCAAAAAAGAGTTATTCGAAATTTTGTAAAATCACACACAAAGAATTAATTCCTAATAAATAATGAAAAATAAAAAACTAGAGATGTCGTCTTATATGTTGTAACAAGTGTTATACTCAGAAGCATAATTTTATAGTTTCTTTCTTGAGATAAAAATGTATTCCAATGCAGTTTTATTAATAACAAATTTGCTCTTATTTTTGAGGAAAAATATTGCTTTAAATAGAAAACGGATTCTACGTTTAATTTATCTTTTTAAAAATAGAAAACTTTACGATTTCTTTTTGTATCTATCATTTATTCCCTTTTGAAATCTGCAACTGTAACAGTATAAAATACTGCTTTGAAAAGTGCCAAAAGTTAGCTGAAGTTCTTTTAAAAAGATTTGTTGCTTTAAGCTGTTATTTTAGAATTATTTGTGCTGAATATTTCAAAAGCACAGTTTTAAGCTTTGAAAGAAATGCAATTTTTTAAAAATATAAATGCGTCTATATCTTGATAAAGAAAGAATTTTCCTTGGATTGAAAATTACAAATAACACCATTGTATGAATAGTGTTTAACAAGTAAAAAGTCGAGCTTAGTACTGAACCCTGGGGCATATTTCTGTTTCTTTTATACTGTAAATGTATGCTTTAACATTTTTTTCTGAATTTTGCTTACAGTTTATGTAAAATCTATCTTAGAAAGTTATGTTTGAATAGCACTATGTAAAAGTTTTAGAATATTTTACACACATCTGTATTTACAAAGAAAAATGCTTGAAGATACATTGTAGAACCTTCAGAAATACCTAAAAGGGTGAATATATAAGACGTATAGGAATTTCTTTAAATTAAATACTTGTTGAAGAAGCATGAATAATTATATAAAGACGTTTATTAAATAAACAAAATGGGGGATTTAAGGTATCTGACTACGTTCGGAACAGTGATTTTTCAAAAGCGCATAAATGAATATTTTTTTTAAATTTAGTGTCTCTTGAATTAGAATTAACATATAAAATTGTTTTAAGAATATAATTAATACATTCTACTATCATAAAAAATGCTTCTTTCATAATAATAGTTTGCTTATATACTACATATTAAGGCTTTCCGACAGAACCTAAACTATGAGCTTTGAAAAATTCACTTTATTTTTAGTGTAACTATCAATTGAAATAAACAGTGTTTTAGCTAACATCTCTGTACTCCTATATAATAAAAAATGATTAAATTCACTTTTAAGTTATATATTTCAAAATCCTAGTCTAGGCTCTCTGTACAGAAGTCATATCTACACATAAACAAGTTATTATCATTATTATAGAAGCTTTTTTCATAAAAAGAGAATTTTTGGAAAATGTGTCAATCTTAATTTTTTCACAAAAAATGCATTTACGTAAATTTTTTCTTGCAGCAATATAATTAAAAAATTTATATGTATTTAAATGATACTATACTAAATATGAAATGATACTTAATATAAAAAATTACTCCTTTGTAAGACTTTTCAAAATCCATATTTTCAATGTAGTTATACTTCAAAATGAGAGATAAGAATAAAATTGGAATATAAAATAAAATATTAAGCATTATAAAACCCATGACACTTAAATCTAATAATGCGTATTTAAAAACAAGAAATAAAAGTTAACATTCATTTTCAAAAAAAAAATTATTAATACTTTTGATTTGAATTATTGTTAAGAAAAAAAAATGCATTCTTAAATATTTAAATGGAATAAGAAAAAGTAATGTAAATGGAATAGGAAAAAAAAAAAAAAATGGCACGAGATTTCTAAAAAGAAGCTTAAAAAAGAAGAAAAATTTGGAAAGGAGCCAAAAGATTAAAGAAAACTAGAAATAAAACATCTTCAATACAAAATTCATGACTCTACTAAATAACAAAAAGCAGATCATAGGCTATAATTCGAATTATATTCCAATAAGTTTCAATAAAGGAAAATTAGTGAAATTACATCTTAAGTTAAAAATTTTGGCACTTCCACACTCCCAGCGTTTGTCTTGTATATATACTGAAATTGAAATTAATTACGAAAATAAAAATCCTATTGATTACTTGTTATTTGCGACAGCTAATTTATAGTGGTGAAATTTCAATTTAAATTCAGTATTGACCTTACTAAATGGAATAAAAAGTAAGAATTATAAATGTTAATGTCAAAATTAGATAATTTCAATGTAAAATAATCAACTTAACCACAAAATTCAGATATTATAAATTCTTAGTTTGATTAAACTTTCTACACAATCAACTTCTAATCAGCTACACATACAAATACTCTTCTAGAACACATGAATACATATTAAGGTATCAATGATGATTTATAAAATGGGCTTATGCGTCGAGATTATAATGTATGGTATTTAATTAGAGGAATATATTAACACTTCCACAATATTTACTTCTTTAACCCATTAAGAGGCCTAAAACGCTCCAAAAAACACAATATTTTTTTATTGCAAATAACTAAGCTGAAGTTAGGAGAGAAATGTGCCAACTAAGGTGCCGTCTTCGTCACTTGATAATGGATTCAAAATTACGGGGCTCTTCTCCAAACGCCCGTTTATAGCTGAATTACTCGACGTTAATATTCACTCACACACTAGAGAATTACTTATCCGATTTTCTTAAAAACATCAAATGTTTACTCAATAAATCTAAACTATATAAGCAGTTGGAAATTGAAGTAATAAAATAATTCATATAATTCTCGTAATAATAATACATAAATTCATTAAATCAAATATCACTGAAAACTTTCAATATTTGTGACCCAATTTTCAATTATAATTTTCATCGCGGCCCCTCCACACAATAACAATGTATTAAATTCAGTAATAAAGTACTTTGACGCTAATACAATACGATTTAAATTATAAACCATTCAAATTATCAAGATATGTATGAAACTTTTATATGATAAGCTTATGGGTCATTAGTAACTATAAAACTTGTTCTTAACTTAGTGCTGATGAATTAATGATCAAATACATCGTGCAGTACACACACAGTTATAAGTACATTATATCAGTACAAATATGTATTTTATTTTTTATTATTGTCAGAATGTATTTTGTTTTGCTTACTTTTAGTAAATTAATACTTTTTCTAAATAATTTTATTTTTCGAACTTTCGATATGCTTGTTCCCCTTTGTAGAATTACCCCGCCCTAAAAGGGGTGCTCCCCACAGTTTGAGAAACGCTGCCGTAACCTTTTCATAAATAAAAAGAAAAGCTAATTTTAAAATAAATGCTTCAAATCTATACCCAGAGTTTTTTAATTTTTTATAAAGTATTAATATAAATCTCCTTTAAAAATATCTGATGCGTAAATATTCATAGTTAAAACATTTATATAAAGCTTTAAAAGCATAAATTTTTAAGCAATAAAGAACAGCAGTAATTTAATAATAAAGTAAATGAAAATTAAAAGATTATGTTTTGCACTTTCATGCGCACTGAATTTTAAATATATTTGATGGTAGTTCTTGTTATAAGCGAAAAGTAATTTTCTTAACGGCATTTTGAAAGCTATTTTTTAAAGTAATCTTAAGTAAAATATGAATATTTAATATATTTATATATAAGCTTCGATTAAAAATTAAAAGGCGGGAGAAGCATTCCGAAGTAGTATAAATTTAAAAATTATTAGAAGGAAAAATGTAAAGCCTTCAATTTAAAATAAAAATGATTGCTATTAAAAAGTACGTATGTTTAATACATACTTGTTGGAATTCCATCAAAAGTGTTGGATATTGAAAACGTATATACATAATATATATAAGAAAATATTTTAGTGAAGCATTAAGGTAAAATATTACTTAAATAACTCAGAAACAAAAATTTAAGGGAAATGCTCACATAAAATATCTTTAATAAAACAAAATTTTGTAAGTTTATCTGGCTAGATATCTGGTTTTTCAATTTGTTTATCAATATAAAAATATTTGAATATTAAAAATCAACGAATCTTATTTATACGTAAACTAATATTCTTTTAAAATTTAAAATAATTTTGAAAAAAAAGCTTCTAATATTTATACTTCTCATCTTAAAAATAGTTTTAAATGTTTACCTCTTATATTTTAAAACATGCCATAAATATAGAATATTTAAAAGAATCATGAAACACAAAAATATTCTGCCAAAAAATAAATTTTGGAAATTGAGTCTCAAATTATTTTCTGTTTAGTTAAATGTTTTTCTAATAAAACATTTTCTACATGTTTTCCCATCAATCTATGCTTCAAAACTTTTTCCGAAGCTAATGTTCAGGGAAACAAATACATTTATTTATTCAGTTTTAAATGTTATGTTTTCAAATTTAAATGAAATACATTTTTTGATACAAATACATTTATTTATTTAGTTTTTAATGTTAAATTTTGGAAACTTAAGTGAAATATATTTTTTTGGTAAAATAAAGTTTTGAAAAATAGAGTTAAATATTTTATTTTCAAATATTTTTAAATATTATTGGAAGCAAATATTGGTAAAAATAAGAGGAACTACTTATTTTAAACATTCGAATTGGATTACAAATACAGAAATATAGAAAGAGTATTTTCAGAACTGAAGGCAGAACTGTAAAAATGTAACATTCAAAAGCAAAAACTTGTTTGCTTTAATAGATTTTTTTATTACTATTATTTTATATTTCCTCAGGTTAACATTTTCTGTCAAATTTAATCCGAAGAGAAAATTTATTATTATTTCTGAGTAAAATAAAAGTCGTAACCCTTAGTAAAGACAGAAATTTATGTTTTAAACTGGTACTTAAGATTTATTTGAATGAAATACACACGCGACTGAATTACCAAGGGTTTATTTTAATTTTAGCATTCATTTAAAAAGAAAACAATTTAGTAAAATATTTTATATTTGATTTGAAACAAATGTTTATTTATATTTTTTTTTAAAAAAATGTATAATAGTTTACAAGCTTATTGAGCAATACAACTACACCTGAAACAAGTTGAAAATAAAAGCTTTTTAGAATATATATTCAGACTTATATATAGATGTGTATTAAAAGTACCACTACACAAATTAGAGATTAAGAGTAAATATATTTTTAAAGTGACAAAAAACTGCTAAAGCAACATATTTAATTTAATTTATATCCTCGATTAAAATTGCTTTAAATTTTTTTCCATTTTACATTTAAGATTTGCCGAAATTAAATATAAATTACCTAAATTACTTATTTGGCATTTTTGGTTTGAGGTATCCAACCCGGTTCGGCACTGCAATTTTAAAGTACATAAATGAATAACGTTTTTTGATGTTTAGTGTCATTTGAATTAGAATATGAATTTTAAAATTGTTTTAAGAAGAGTATTGCAATAAAAAGTTATTTAGATGCAATTTTTGGCAGGAAATGAAGATAGAATTACATTTCTTCAAAACGTACATATATTTTTAAAAAAAATGTTATGCTCTGATTGTTTAAAATATAAATACTAAATTAACTTCGGAATCATTCATTTCAAAAGTCTTAGTTCAGAGTTTGTGGTGAAATCTAAGATATACTTATACATGAAAAATATTATTAAAAATGCATTTTCCGAAACAGGAGAATATTTTAAATATATGGTCATGTTTCAAGCAAATTATGTTTAAATAATTATTTCTTAATACTCAAAAACAATTGGTATGTATATTCTAATTTAGGTGACAGTAAAACCAAAAAATTGATTTTATAAGATTTTTGAAAATTATGATTCTTAACCTACCTTGAAGTGCATTGTATATTCATTAGTGTATCCACAAAGCAAAGTAGAGCTTATGCACTATTATCGAAAAATAGACTAATTAAAAAAAAACCTTTGAACTTTGTACTGCATTTGTTATACATAAATCTGTTATAAAAATTTAAAAAAAATCATGATAATAAATAATTTGTTATAAAAATAGTAATAACTAATCCCAGTAAAGAAAATTTAGAACGTACACAAAATTATTTAAGGTTAAAATTACAATCATTTGATTCTTCTTTTCTGATCATGTATTTTCTTCTGACACATTTTTTTCTTCTGCAATGAGTAATAATTTGTAAAATATATTATTTAAATTATTTTAATGTGAAACAAGCATTTCTGAAACAATATATAATACACAAGTAAATAAAATTTTATTTTAATGAGGTCTGCTAAATTATCGTTATTTTTCTATAAAGTGAGTTATTTTCGAATTCAAATGAAAAATATTATTATATTTATTTCGCGCTGTATTGTTATTACAGTAATTAAAGGTTTTATTTTTGTTATAACAACAATAATATAACAGTATTCTTCGAGAAAAAGTTAAGGAAAGAATACTTTAATTTATATATTATATTCTTAAAATAATTTATTTCATACTTGAAAAATGTAAGAAAAAAGTGATTCCAGAATGACATTATTATTTCAGGATTTGGGTTTTTTAAAATAAAAGCAAACAAAAATATATTTTCAGCTTTTTAAAGTTAATATTACAGTATATATATATTAAACCTGAATAGTTCTAATTAAACAACGTTATTTGAAATGCATGCACCATAACATGTCTCAATTTTTCACAGTACTTCAAACACACACACACACACACAGTACACAAAATAACAACAAAAATCATACAACCTGATTCACTGTTTCTATAAAATAATAAAAAGCTCTTAATTTCCCATCGGCATTTCGATTAAGTATTAAGAGAAATGAAAATATTTTTCCTATACCTATTAGAAAGTTGGGATAGGAATTTCCCCTAAACGAAGGAGATAATTCGATTAGTTCAGCAAATTTCTACATCATGAAGCAAAGGCAGTAGAATCTCTTAGAAGAATTTATTCCTTTGCTTTGTAATTGATTCCGGTATTTGGAAAATGCAAACTTAACATTTTTGTATTATTTTCTCTCTCTCTCTGGATATTTGGAACAGATACTATTAGCAATTGGAACGGAAAGAAATCGTTAATCATTTTAAAATGCGCATCTGAAGCAATCGAAAGTTTAAATATTCATTTCACTCCAAGGATTGCCAATTTTCATTTTGTATAAAAGCTTAATTTTGTTAGTCTAGGGTATGTTTGATTTGGATATATATAATGAACTCATCTTTGCTTGTTATTTATTTTATTCTTCTCAAACAGTGTAAATATTTATAAAAAAAACCACTACAAAGCAACACCATGGCTATTGGAGAAGAGCCTTGTAATTCTGTACCAAGGTGCCTGCACTGTTCTCAGATATAAAATAATCAGAAATAAAATAATTATTGATAAAAAATTATTTTCGTTGATTATCCTCTTTTCTTGATTATTAAGTGCTGTCCCCCCAAAACTATCAATGCGTTAAAATGAATATAATTCTTTAAAAAGGCGTCATTTCCAATCTATTTAGTGGAAGTATATATTAAAGTCGCATACTAGAAAGTAACACGAAGGCTATTGGCAACAGAATTCATAATTTTGAGCCATGATAAAGTGACGAAAACGACATGAAGGCTGGCACCTTCTTCGACTACCACCCCACTTGATAAAGTAGGGGTGAGCCACAGCAGATTTAGCGTGCATCAACCTCGAAAGTCTTTAGTGAACAAGGCGCGAACTAATGACACCATAGCTATCAGATTGTGACTATCCCCACTATGCTATCATGAAACTGCATCGCATTTAAAAATTATAACAAATTCAGGAAAATTATTTTCTACTTTTCGATATAAATTACTTATAAAATAGTATACGGGGGCAAATGAAACAAAAATAATCAGAAAATCCTACTGCCTGAGAGCATCAAAAATCACTGAAAATAATTTAAGCATAACATAAAATCGTATATATCCGTCTTTCTCAAACAATGTGTTGAGTGCTTGGACATATATATACGTCTTGCCTAAATTCGATTCTTTTCTTTGCGTTGCTATCAGTAGAACTTTTTCGAAGGGTGTGGAATGCAAAAAATTGATCTTGACAGTGTTTCCGAAGGATTTACTTATGGAGAAAATTTGTAATTGTACATTTCTTTTCCATCTATTCATCGCGCATACTCGCCTCAATATACTTGTGGCACTGGGAGGGCAGATCTTGTATATTTTATCGGCGGGTAGAGATTATGCATAAAATCACATATATAAGAGACCCATTCCAAAGAAGAACTATTACCATAGATATACTGTCATTTTTAATTCATTGATTTGAGAGGTAGAGTAAAAACAAATGGAAAACAGGAGCAAAGACAAATATAAAATCATTTAATATAAAAAGAAAAGATGATGAAATACAATTAACATAAAATTTAATCGTTAAATTGTTATCCATAAAATGAAAGAAAATATTTAATAATAAGTAGAAATTATTAAGAGATATATATACAGCAAAAATTAACAAACTGAATATTTCTGATTTAACTGATAATATGTACTTTTTCATAGATAAGCAGTTTTGTTTATAGTTTCAGTAACTCTTTCTAGACTTTAACTAGACTTTTTTTTCTAGACTTTTAAGATAAGTCTTAACTTATCAGTCAAAGATTAATAAGATGAACAACCTTAATACCTGGATATTAATAGCATAACAATGAACGATGCAAAGTCTTTAAAGGAAATAGTCAAACCAAATTTTGATAAACAGTGGCATGAAATCATTTTATTGATCAAATGATTCACATATGATAAGGCTACACAGTACCCTTTTTCAAAAAACAATTTGGAGACACAGTAATATATTAAAATTAATTTATGTTTTATATTCAGAATATGTCATAACACTTGACTCAAAACAAAGTCAGTTTAAATGACTATTTTACAACACAAAGTTGCCAAGGATGTCATTTTGTGCTTTTAATTTCAATGGAAAACAATTACGTATATAATGACACAATTTCATAGATTTCTTAGAATATATTTTCCAAGTGAAATGTAATTTTTGTGTTTATTTACTAATAACTTGTTATATGAGCTAAATAATAAAAATATTAAGAATTATTTTAAACAAATTTCTTTACGTAGTTATTCTTTTCACAATGCATAGATGTTGACTGTTTTGGACAATATGGAAAAACTAAATACCAGTCTTTCAATATTAAGCAAGTAAACATTTCCATAGTTGTTTTTATAATCCTTATAAGTGTTAAATTCTTTAAGAAAATTTAATTAGTAACATGAAATTTATGTTTTGCTAGCTTAGCTGGAAACAAAGTTAATAAATGAAAGTGTTTTCTAGTTGATTTTCAATAATTATATTTATAAGCTAAAACCTGTTATAAACACAAAACTTTTAAAATGTTAGCAAGCGCTAAAAACAAAAATAGTTAAGTCTCAGTCCTAATTATACTTTTATATTGCATGTAATTAAACAGATACAAATCATTTCAGACCTTTGAAGTCAGGAATTGCAAAATCCATTTCTTAATTAGTTTTTCCATAAAAGAAACACGCCTATCAAATTTAAAGTCTAGCAATTCTAATAGTTGCAGGATATCATGAGTTAGTCACTTTTCATGCTGTATTTATATATATATGCATTAGTAAAATGATATTGAATTGAAATCAATTAAGTAACCCTGAGAGAAATCAAAAATTTAAATCATACAAACGAAATAATTTAGCTTAGTAATGAAAATTGCAGTTCCTTAGCCACTTCACTCTTAAAGAATGGTGTGTTCAAAATATTTTAATAAATGCAACCTTCAAAAATAAAATGCTTTAAAATGGAGACCGAAACTAAAATCTAGACTCAGAAAACCTCAAATATCTTAAAAACTTAATTGTTTTAGATCTTAAATTTTGAAGACAAGCTTTCAACAAATATATGGGCCATAGAAATAGCAAAACAAAAACAATCGAGGTTTTGTTATTTTGAAATATTGCTATGTATTAAGTACTCTTTTGCAGAATGTCAACGCCTCTTCAAAATAAACATATTCAGTTTTCGGATAAACATATTTTGTGTGAAATATACGTTGTATAAAGAAGAGTATTTATTTATTAACTTTGTTTACAAGAAATTATTCTAGGTTTAAGTTTAGCATATTATTTTCCATATGCCCTAAATATTTATTACTGGCTATCTGCAGCACCTATACAATTATTTTTGTATAAAACGTGATGAATAACCATAAGATCAATATATTTTAAAATCTGTGCTATTTCCATTTCTGTTTAAAAATATAATTATTTACATTCATTGGATTAAACATATATAATCACCAGTGTTATTAACTAAAACTGCTGGAAAATTTTAAAGATTTAAATATTTCGGAAGGTGTAGTCTAGTTACAAATATCTTTTAAAATATATTTATTTATTATTTTGAAAAACCCTTTTATACATATTTTGCAAAATTTACTATAATGCATTATGCAGGAATACTTTTATATTAAATATTTAATTACGTAATTTATATTCAAAGTTTAAATCTAAAGTTATATTAAGAACTATGAAGCATGAAATCTTTAACTGTTAAGTAATTTTTAGTAATATATTGTTTCATACCAGATATTCAAAATAAAATACTTGCTTCTAAAATTCTTTATTCGATATTACTCTATATAGATTTATAGTTGAAAATTTCAAAATTATTTTTGTGAATACTATCGGATCAAAACAAATTTTACAGTGAAGTCCATTAGTCGGCATCCCAACAGTCCGGAATGCCGTGGTCAGCATCACTCCGGAAAATTGTTAAAATCTTGGTTTCTCCAAAGTGTGTCACCAAAGCAATAAACACTCGAGAGCTATTGGAAGTTTTCAGGGTGGTCAAGGGATCATCGGAAGCGCTCGGTATTGTTCAGGAAACAGTGCTTGGCCAGCTAGTCTCAGCTGTCACAACAAATTCAGGTGCAATTTGGCTCATGTCAATCACGAAGCGTCTTCGCCATCCTTTTTGTGTTGTTTGTGTCCTTTCACATGCAGTAAACTTCTTTGAAGCCATTCACTTAAAATAGTAGTTTTCGTTCTAATGTACAGTGATCATGTTTTTAAAACCTATTCGAGTTCAAAGGAGAGAAACAAAACACGTAACGCTATTCTCAATCAGAAACCTTAAATCATCAAACGGCCTGAAAGGCGAAACAAATGTTTCAATAAGATGAGTTTTGGCTCATCAACTATTTATGACATTAAAACAAAAGATGAACTAATGAGTATGCTATAATCCGGTAACAACTGAAAAATTGACTTCTAGACAAACAAAAACCAAAGCTGGAACAGATAGGTAGTGTATTGTTCAAAGGTTTAGTGCAGTACGTTCTGAAGGAAAGCAGGTAACAGGTCAATGGTGTTGAAAAGGCAAAGAAACCGGCCCAAGATTTGGAGTTGAAAGTGAGTAATTATTCTGATGGTTGGCTCAGAAACTGGTTTCAGCATGGAATTCGAAGACTTGATGCTGGCTGGAGAAACGCTTTCAAAATAAAACTCTGAAAATGCAAAGACAGGTTTGAGAAAATCGTGATAATGAGTTTAACCTGAACAGATTACAATGCTGATAAAACAGGGCTATTGGCGATGTTTACCAACAGCTACACTAGCTGGGGAGAAAAGCAACAAAACACAAAAAGCAAAGATAGATTAATAATTTTGCTATGTGCTAATGCGTCTGGAAACCACCAAGTGACCCCTTTTGTGATGAGTAAATCTCTGCAAAACCCAGAACTTTTAAGAATGTTACTGCCTGTCCAATACGATGCTCGTCCGTCCGTGGATGACTGCCGCCCTCTTTAAAGACTGGTTTTCACCACTTTGCCTGAGGGTCGGAGATCCTTCAAAGCGGTCTGCAGGAAATTCAAAGCCATCCTTCTTTTGGACAATTGCAGCCACCCGCCAGTAGATGGTGGTTTCAGAAATCATTTTCTCTGCTCCACCTAACATAGCCTTTGATTCAACCCATGGACCAGGGGTTATTAAAATTTAAATGCTTTTATAGGATCTTTTATTCAAGGCCTGTGTCTCCGACTGTGACATTGATTCAAAAAGTTTACAGTAAAAGATACCGTCTGCACTGTCTTGAACCAGACAAAAATGCAACACTCCAAAATGCTGGAAAACTTTGGCCAGCTACAAACCCTCATCTGACCTAACTCTACAGACTGATGAGGAAAACGATCAAGACGCTCTGACCCAAAGTTTTGGATATAGATGAAGTGCTGACAATCATGAAATGCCTGAAGATGAGGTGAGAGGTGACTACAATCGACGAGAATGAGGCCTGTAGTGCACTAATCGATGAGGACATTATCAACATTGTAGTAAACCCTCAGCTACTCAGGAAATCTTGAAGAAAGTGACTCAGATGCCGAAACGGAAGAAAAGGAAAAATCAATGGCTGGGCAAAACAGAATCCCGCCTCATCACGAGTTTATCTCTTTTCAGAGGCTAATTACTGCTACAGTTCTTCAGAAATTATTGGTTCATATCATTAAAAATAAATTTATACTAAGCAAAGTCAAGAAAACAAAAGACATTCGTGACTTTTTAAATCTAAGTGAAATATGTTTGAGTACGTGTACATACATTTTATGTAAATGTAAAATAAACTTTGTGCATGTGTTGCATACTGTATTTTAGTTTAATTATTAACTAATTGTATAATTACCATGATAGACCGGAATTTTCGGTAGTCAACTTGAGGCAGTCCCAGACGTGCCGGATATCGTTCTGTCTTTAAAAATCTTCAGAAAACTCTAAATACATACAAACATAAAATACTGGAAAATAATTCACTGTTGTGACCTTCTATCTTTCTTGACAATTCATTTGTTCATTACTTAATAAAATAAATGAAAATTACTAGAACTACTATATTGTGATAAATTAAATAAATGCTTCTGGCAAGATTTTGTTTTATAACTGGAAAAATATATCTAAATTCAGAACTGGCCCAAATATTTCTACTAGTCATTACATAGTTTCTAACATATTGCTATGTGAATACATTCTTTTATTCTTCAAAGAAAATAGATGATAAATCAGCGCAGAATTAGAATAGAAAATTTCGTTATTATATCCTCCTTTTCTTAAAAATATTGGATGATCATTGCATTGAATTCTAATTCTTTCTTCAAACGATGCTTTAAGTATTGCAAATAAAATAAGCCCTTTTTCTTACGTAAGACATACATCAACCATGACATGATATTCTGGCGTTCTTTTTATGGAAGGAACTGGGAAGTGCTTGTTGCTTTTGTTCTGAATATAAAGGGTTGCTTTCCATTTATAAATATTATAAGAGTTTTCTTATGATCTTTGACATTTCAGGATGCCACTTTGAATCAGAAGAAAAGAAGGAAATAACACAGCTGAGTTTTGTATGGATTCAGAAGGATTTCAGAACAGAGAAGGGCTTATGCGTGAATCCATTTTGTGTAACTGCCAGCAGAGCTGTGAAATCAAATTTTCATATTTTCCAGAACAAAACTCAGATTAAATCTCTAAATTCTATATGAAGAAATATTAGATGTAATAAATTGTCGGGTTTAATTATGTATTCATACATTTTATACATACATTTTAGAAAAAGTTTAATAAGCATTAAGAGGATATTCTATCAGTTATTCTTATATATTCATTATAATATGTTTTAAAGAACTCTTAGACCCATATTTCGACATACAAGACTTGCATAAAGAACTAAATGCAAATTTATTTTGCACATCAATGTTACATTCCAAATAATACAAGTCAATATGTTTTCATTGCTGAAGTGCATTCTAGCTTTATCAGTTCTATTTCTTATCTAATATCGATCTTTAAACGCTAAATTATTTCTATGAAAAGTATAGTGCCAAAGAATAATATCATTAAATTTTGAAATTTTGATCGTTAAGAGTGTACCCCCTTCCGTCTACTCTGTATGCTTGGCTAAAGGTGTAGGAGGAAGTGAGATGGTGACATGATGTTCAATTGTTACTAGCTTGCTAATTATCAAGAGCAGGTAATGAATCAGAATAAATGGAGATGTTTTCGATTATCTAACTAGAGGAGTAAGGAGACAGAAAGTCACTTTTGCAAGAATACTTCTAATAATTGATCCACACTGTATTAATTAATCTTCTAGCTTAATATTGCTTTAAACCGTAGATATGTAATTGTCCGCCCAGACCTCTTAATAATTTAAATATCAAAACGTACTATAATTTGATAATACCTGAACTGTAGGCAGTTTTCTTATCTTTTAATGCGTAAATCTTTCAATCATAGTCTATCTTAAATTCCAAGTTCTAATCTGTATTCTCTCACCAGACTTGCTAACTCTCACTAAGACTCACGTGAGCTTCGACTTATATCTCACTAAGTCACACTTTAACTAGAAAGTTTAGCAAGCAGACCTAAACTATATAATAAACATCGTTGCATATTGCAGTTTCTTCTTAAAATGTTCATCATAGTCTAAAGATTTCCCCAGAGGGTTTGTTGAAGGACATATAGATCCGTCACAAAATAGTTGAAAAAGTTCATTAGAGCTACAAGTTGCTTCTAAATTATGTTACTTGCTGAAACTTGTAGCATTTAATGCAAAACATTTATAAAAATTTAATTTCAAAATACTCGTTTTATTTGAATTTTTATTAGTTTAATTTTTCAGGCCCATTTGTTCAGTATTTTGGATCAAAGAGACAATTTTGCTTACCTAGAAAAGTAAACAAAATCATTCAGAAATCATTAAAGCATATGAGATAATTCGCATTTGATTGCTGGTGTAATTTCACAATGCCCGAATACCATCAGGACAAGGTCGTATGTTCGCCTACCCGAGCTCAACACAGTAATTTGAGACTAATTTTAAAACGTAAGAAGTATAATGCTTTTATTACTAAGCAATCAAGAAAACTTCTAGATAAAACCATATTGTAATAACTGG
>BMAO01006034.1:0-22375 GCA_019973975.1 Trichonephila clavata | reverse complement strand
TGATGGCACTTTGATTCAGTTACGTATTGCTGTGAGAGATTTTAAGCTGCAAAAATGATAATTAATTTGGATTATGGTAACTCAGAAAGACCCATGTTTTCATGAAATGAAATAATGCTAATTCCTAGTTTAGGCTCACTGGAGAAATCTCCTGAATCTCACAGCTTCATCTGGCAAAAGGCTCATTACCTGAAGTATTTTTCATGAAAGGAGAATGTTTTAAAAATAAGTAATTCGAGTTGATTTTTTTGTCAAAATAGTTGATTTAATTATTTTTGTATTGTGTCTTTTGATCTTAAAAGATATAGTGTAATTCTGATCAGGTGGAGTATAAATATTTTTAATAATATATATATATTCATTTGTAGAGATTTTGCAAACTAGCAGTTCCAAACTAGTTGATCTTAAAAAGAGGACATTCAGTTGTATATCCAGAAAAGCTTAGAAAGCAACATATTTACCCAGAGGCTTCAAAAACTACTTAACCAATTGAATTAAAACTTGAAATTAAATTATGCACATTTATTCTGTAAAAATAGGGGGGGGGAAGGAAGTTTGCTTGCTTATTATTATGGTTTATTTTCATGAAAATATTATAGCTCCAAAATAATAATAAAAAATAGCTCTTGTGGATGTTTAATAAAGATAATTGATATACTTGACAGTAATACAACTTTCACAACATAATCTGATACTTTCCCTTACGCCCTACGACCAAAAAGGCCTTCTTAGATCCGGGTTATTTCTAGAGAGTAGTTGGGGGAATCTGCTTTTGTCCTACCAAGAGCATTTTAGACAAGCTCTGAAGGATTCAGTTTGGAGATATGGATAGCCACTTTATTCTCTAAATGACTTAATTCCCAAGACAGTCATCTGAAAGATTATGTAGGCAAGCATTATGACCCATAAAAAGGAAATGTGTGTGTGAAAGAAAATGTGCGTCAAGCGGAAAAACTTAAAACGAGGACTTTCAGAGCTCTTTCTTGTAACTCACTGCAGTCTGGAAGCATCCGTCAGAAATGTGTAAGTCTGTACATCTGTCAATGCCACGCTATCCCAAACCATAATACCACAACATCCAAAGTGGTTCCTTTCTATTATATTGGTGGGATGGTGATGGATACAGGGCCCTTTTCAATGGTAAATACGTAGATATTTAAACTACATTGTGAATCCAGATTCATCAGGGAAAAAACACTTAATCTGTCCATCTGTTTGCTGCACTATGTCTCGCTTCTCTCTTATGATCTGATCTGTGTGGGAAGAAAATGGCTGTTTCCTTAACATTAAACCCTGTCTTATTAAGCATTGGATAAAAAGTATACTTCGAAATTTTTTTACCAAAATCATTAGAGCTCATTTGCTAGTAAGTAGTTCCTTTTTTCTTATTGAACCTTGCAATAAAAGCTAGTTAGTGGTCATCGTGGTTTGTAATGGCTCTTGGGCTCCTTGTAACTTGTCTTCGGAATATTGTTTCGGTCTTTCAAAATTAGTTCCTCTTAGTCTAGACACTGCACATTTCAAGGCAAAATAAGCAATCCTGGCACAAAACCTCTTAACTGCTATCCATCACCCAGGCATAGTTTGAGGTGTTTTCGCAAAAGTTTCTCAAATAATCTTAAGCATTCAGAAATACGATTAAATGTAAAACTGAAAAAGTAGTGTTTGGAGTACCAAGCTGGTATATCTATTCTTAATTTACATAGAGCATAAGAGTAAGATCGAATTTAAATAGTTAAATACAAAAATCATCTTTTGTTATATTTTCACGATAAATTAAAATCTTTTCGGTTGTCTCAGAAAAATATATATATTTCCAAGAATGTTTTTCTCAATATATATATTTATATATATATACGTGTTCCTTAAAACGCTTTAGTTTACAAGGAATAAAATATTATATAATACAATTTCTTCATTGAGGAAAACTTTTTTTTAGTTACATATTTATACACGCACGCACACACACACACACACACACACATATATATATATATATATATAACCGACTTTTGTAAGAGAAGCAAATGTATGTCAGATAAACATTTGATAAATGGTGAGATTAGCACACAATTAAGAAAGATTTAACAAATTCTAACACGAAATTTTGTGAATCACAATCAATTTGTCAAAAACCTATTCTTCCTCTTTAAGTAGGCTGAAACAGAATTTTTTAGTAAAATTGGCCATGTAAAACTACTGGTTGTAAAATACATGAGCTATATTTGCAGTAGGATACCGAAATTAATCTTTATCGAATCTGCACAATGCATCAATTCAGAAAAATGCTTCTGTTCCAAAGGATTTTCATCGTTATTTTAATCTAGTACATCTTATTAATTTTTATTGAACATGCAGCTTCTTCTTTTATTATCGCTAAAAAAGATTTCGTAGATGAGATTTTAAATATCAATGAATGCTTATAAATGAAATAAAATTTTAAAATATCACTTATTTTAAATAACTATATACTTAGTAAGAAAAAAAATATTACTCGTTTAAAGCATTCCAATTTATAAAAACGACTGAATTTTATAGTTATATACAAAGCTATCTTGTGGTTTTATCAGTCGATTTAAATAAAAGGTTAATGCGCGTTTGATATTTTAATTTAGAAAAATATAAAAAGAGTTCCAGAGTAATTTTATTTGACTTCAACTAAACAAAACTTTATAACAATTTTCACTTAACTAAACTCAGTGACTCAACAGCCCACGATGGCCATGGTCTACTGTATCCAACTCAGTTTTCATGACCTTGAGTGCTGAGGTGCGTGAGTAGTTGTTCCAGTCAGATGGTCAATCTGTCGTAATACTTCAAGTGTTTAGTTCCCAACCACGCTTGGTACTCATTTATCGAGCCACTGCAGAGATGAAAGGCTGAGTCAATCTTGCCCAGCCCAGAATTTGAGCCCTGGACCTGTGGCGTGGAATTGCGGTACCCCACCATTCAGTCAATGGGCTTCAAAAGGCTTTTAGAGAACTAATAATAATACTTTAATTAATATTATATTTAGTGAAAAATATAGTTTAAATAATACATCAAATCCTGCCTGTAAATGTTGACAATCAACAGCATGACATAAAAAAGAATGCTGATGTAAAGAAAGAGAGATACTGATTTTGAAATGATACTCGTAACACAGAGTGAGCACTACATTGGCTCATTAGGGTGTAGAAGCACAATGTAAGGCAAGCAACATGTCTAGGTATGTCAAAAAGCAAATGGGTTGCATCCATACATGGATGCATATATGGCACATGGATACTCATTTATACTCCCTTTTAACCATTAGTCAAAGTTCCTTTTTTGCAGACGATATTAACAGGAGAGAAAATCGGCTTCCGATCATGTCGAAGACAGGTTTGGTTAGTGAGAGATTAGAACGAATAATGTCCAATGAATCATCAATATACTTACAGAACGTGTTGGCTGATGATAGTAGTGTGTGGTTAAGCATATTCCTGCAGCTAAAAGGTATTGTAAACATCTAATATATAAGGAGTATCACTAACCACAGCATATAATTCCTGTATCGTTGTTCCATCATTGTGTTTTGATTACTAGCTACAGATAATTTATACACTTTTTCTCTCTTCCTCCTCGCCCTTCTCTATAAATACATATGTATGATTTTGCAATATTGAGATTCAGGCAATGACATATATGATTATATTTCTGTTTGATATTTCAGTTTAATCAAAAGTAATCCATTTGTCCATCAACCTCTTTTTTTTAATCTTATTTTTTTATCACCAGTATACAGAAACAAAAAAAATGTATTACAACAAATGTTATTAAGATTACAGATGACAGAGTAATAAAAAGTTGGTTCTTTTGTCTCTCAGTTAACGAAAAAACTATGTCATAAAAATATGAACATTTACATATTATGAATTAAAAATTTGGGTGTAGAAGAAAACTGTATTCTGTTTTCTATTTTAGCCAAAGCAATGACTTAAGTTTACAGCTGCATCAACAGAAATTGTATAATATATATGAAACGTTTAAAAATTACAAAAATGCAATTTTAAGCTCTTTACAATCTCTTTCTCACATTTTTCTACCAGAAAGACACAATAAAATAAATTGAATTATGTTTGAAATAAAATAAATAATTATTTTCTTGTAGTCTGAATTTAGTTAAAACATCTTTTTTACATTTATTGGCATTTTTAAAGCTTATAGGTCAGTATGCTGGAAGAAAATGTCTTCCTAGTTATGTATATTGCAAACTTTTTGTAAAATATTTTGCTGCTGGTACTATTTAAGATTTTAAAAAAAATTGCAATACTTTTTAAGTAAAACCAGTGCGTGTGTGTGTGATTGGATAATTTTCTTTTGAAACAAAATGTTTTTATTCAGATTTGTAGATTTGAAAGCCTATCAATTCAGAATTAGTAAGACATTGACTATCAAAGTATGATCTAAAATTTCTTAAGGAAATGTGCTATTTTTTTAAAAACTTTTTACATGTAATGTTTTCTGTATGCAACTCGAAAGAAGTCACGAAGTATTCATTACAACTTTCTTCAAAATCTGAATAGATATAAATAAAATATTGCTATTAGAAATAGTTTCAACAACTATTAATTTTTTTCTTACAAAAATTATTAAAATATAAATGTATTTCAAAATTAAAAAGGAAAAAAATCATATTAACTTGAAATGTATAGCTTACATATATCAATCTATTACTTCTTAACTCCAAAAAATAAGCAAATAACCTAATATATATTTCAGAAATAAAAAACTGTCCTTTCAGAAACGAAAAGACACCAATGAATTTTTCGTTTATATTCCAATTTAGATATTATCAGGCTAAAACCCAGCATTAGAATATGAAAAGGGGAAGTTTTAAGTACTTCAAAAAAGTTTTGACAAGATTTTTTGTAAAAACAGGGCAAAATCATTCACCTATGTATCTATTTTACTTCATTTTTCATGATTTTAAACCCACATTTTTTTACATAATTGTTTGTTTGTAATAAAACTGATGAATAATGTTTATGTACAGTTATAAAAAAATAAGAAGATCTTGATTTTCAGAGTATAGTGGGAAAAATAATGTTATTCCTAATGACACTAACATTATTGAACTCGACATGAGTTCATTATTTCCAGTATATATAGTTTAGATATTTTATTTCGAAAATAAAATCTTCCTGTTATGGCATTCAACTTAATTTTGCATGATTACGGTAATAAATAGCTAAAGGAGCAATGTTTACAGTCTAATTTAAACCTAATAATTATCTAGTTATATGAGAAGAAAACATGGAATCATGTAGTAAGAGTAAACAAGTAATTATATTTTACCCGTATTTTAACACCACGGTATAAATAGACTGAGAATTACGTATTACACGTAAGTAATAAAGTTTACTGATAAAAATAATTTTTCTTAAAATTTTCTATCTCAAATTTGTCCTCAAACTTACTTTTTGAACTAATGAAATTTATACCAAAATACTTAAAACTTTAGTATGTTACCATTTACAAATTTCTTAGTTACGTTTAATTTATAATTAGCATTACATTTTGGATTTTATTTTTGGTGTTTTAGAACTGCAAAATAATATCTATACTTCTGTATGAAAGTCTTTAAAATGTTTTAAGAATATTTTTTTTTTATAATATCAAGTATTTAAAAAAGACTTATTTAATTTTCTGGAATTTAATTTTAAATCCTCCATATATCAAAAACTTTCAAACAGAATTTTTATTAACAAAATTAAAGATATTTCAGGGACAATAAATTAGAAGTGAATAATAAAAATATTTCATTCACGCTATCATTAACTGCAACAAGTTAATCAAATCAGCTGCATAAAAAATTGAGTTGATACAAGTAATTTAAACTATACAAATTTTATACTAGATATATAGATTCAGCATAGTGGAATGTATTGTGTGTGAGTATCTTATTCTTTATACTTTAACTAATGTACCTAAATCTCATTTAGCAAGTGAAATAGATACAATATTTATCAGTAAAGTATAACCAGTATAAAAAGACTTACTACATCAATTTTATGCATGAGCCGTCCGATAGTAATAGCAACGGTTCATTTAGGATCTTTTTATTTTCTTTAAAAGTGTAAGAGCCGTACAGTGACTAAAAAAATCTTCATCACGTAACTTTTGGAATAATATTTCGTACTTGAACACTAAGAAGAACTTTTTGTTGGAAAAACTTATTTCCATACGATTTGAGACCTATTTTGTGGCTCAATGCATAAAAATGTAAGCATACACAATAAATTAATTTACTTTATTTTAGAAACCCTATTTTTGATCATAAATATTTTCTAGTAGTGTTATAAATACATTCACAAATGAATAATAGATATTATTTTATAAAGAAAGTAAATTTATGTTACGAATATTATTCAAAATTATGCAAATTTATTTGTATTTCCATACAATGGATATTAGGTATCGGTTTTTATACAGATAAAGATTTAATCGACGTATCCATCTGTCTATACTGCCGCCTTCAATTTAATCAAGATAATAATTTTTTTTCTCTTCTTAATTTGCCTCTTTACCAAACTGTCCTCTTTTGTTGAACGTAATTATCAAGGCGCGTCCAAATACAGGGCATCGAACAACTGGTACTTTATCTTGATTACCTTATCCCCATGCGTATAACAACACCTCAAAGAAAACCCCCTGTACCATATGGAAAGCATTATTCAATTCATTAATCTTTGAAAACGTGGCGCTATTAAGACTTTCTAGTTACTAAGTTTAGGACCATGAGTTGATCGCTGTTTTTGCGCACGCTCATTTAGCAGTGTTTATTTTAAACAATAAAAAATAGGCGTGTAGGGAATGTATTTATCATGGCAAAATAGCTAATCACAAAAAATTAAGACCGACATTAGGTAACTTAATTATGCTAATTTTTTAAGAAAAATCTTCTTTTCTTTCCTCGGAGGCGGTGCTTTATTAAGAAGCGTAGAAGGGAAATATTTACTTAAAAAGAACTATGCAGATTAGATTTACCTGGTTATTAACCTTCAAAGATAATCGTGTTTGTTCATATTGATTGCATTGCTTTTTTGTCAATGTGTTGTTGTGATGTACTTAGATTTGAATGATGAAACATTATGTAGCTAAATTTCAGAAAATAATCTGAATGATGAATACTGCAAGAATAAACTGTTAACAGGATGTGTATTAAATTTAAATATTTTATGAAAAAGCAAAAATTTTGCTTAATTGAAAATACTTTTATGTCCATAGAATGAAAATCATTTTAAACACAATTTTCATAATCCAATCATTGATAAGAATTCTCTTTTTCAGTTTGATTGGCTTCCATTTGCAATTCTTATGTTTGAGATTCGCCACATTTTAGAAGTGTTCGTTGATATGTTAAGATGATCATTTTAAGTTAACGGTTAATTCAATATGCCCTGTGTCAAGAACATGCAAAAGTACATTTATTCAATGTTTAATTATATAATTATATTTCTAAGCTAAGTATAATGTAATTTGCTGTTTGAATGAGGTAAATGGCCACGTCATTGTTGAAGTAAAATTTTTAAAAAATGAAAATAAATTGAAGAAACAAAACCAGTAAAGTTAGTTGTTTATTTTAAATAAGTTTGTTATTGTCATTATTTTATTAAATAATGATCATTTTGCTTTATGATTCATTTATTATCCATATGCTTTATGATGAAGGCAACATAAAAGAATATAGATTGTCCTTTGAGCAATTGGAATATTTTATATACCTCTTAAAATCTTAATGTATATTTTGACACACTTATATACTTTTTGATAAATTTAGAATTTGCTAAATTATTTTGTAAGAATAACAAAAACGTTTTTGACATTTTTTTAGAGTACAGAGAGGCAAGAATATTTTATTCTTGTAATGAATAAGTAATTTATTTTTTAAATTAGCATCTTAATTTTTAAACCTGTTGAAGTTTTGTATTGCACTACCATGAATTTACAGGCTCTCATATAAAGGCCATTCAGGTGCATTAAGAAATGTACTCTTGTCTTAGTGATATATATAAATACTATAATCTAAGAACGCATAATTTATGCTAGCGAGGGTTAAGTAATCATCAAATAGTGTAATATTAAATATTGTTTAATTTTAATGCTAAAATGTAGTGTTTCTGGTGTTATGTATCATTTTTAAAGTGGAAAAAAATGCATCTTTTATGATCTTGTAATTTTTTTATATATATTTTTCTTTAATACTTAATCTTGAAATATCGTGTGTACGTTGACGATAAATTTATTTGTTTATGTTAAGTATGTATACAAATTAAATCATCTTAATATTTAAAATAAGTGAATAATGATATAAAAATGAGAATTATTCTTTTGAATATTAACTTAGCTGTGTCAATGCCGATTTTTTGGTAACAAAAACTGTTCCCCCATATCTTTGCATATGTGAAAATAAATAGGCTTAGTATCGTGTAAGGGAAATAAAACACTCCATTATTAAGTCCCATAAGTTTTTTAAAACTCTAAGTATCATGATTACCTCAAAATTATAATAGAAACAAAATAAAATAGTGCAATATCATTAGTTATTTGAGAATGAGCGGAAAGGTAAAAAAAATTGCTTGAAGGAAAGCGAGCAAAAACACTTATTTGATTTGTTCATCTAATAAAGAAGGAGATAAAATGATAACGAAAATTTGAACAAAAAAAGGAGTTTGAAAGTTTCAGAAACTGTTACATATTACAATTCCTTTGATGAAACAGGCTGCAGGAACAAACTCCATAGATGCACCAAAGTATACTATTAGTAATATTTTGTTTCAATAGACTACCACATCAAATACATGCCGTCGATTTCCTACATAAGTAGAATGCAGATGTTCCACGTCGTGGGGAGAAGCCATTCCAGTTATATTGTCTCCAGACCTTTTCGGTAATTGGGAGAACAAAAGTAAACTATCACTTGAAACCACTAGCCTATGAAATGACTCCGTATAACCTTGAATCATTAAGCCAGTGCTTCTCAAAGTTTCACTATTCACGACCCAATATTCAAACATAATTTTTATCGCGCCCCCCTCATACAATAACAATGTATTCAACTGAATAATGCTATACATTGATGCTAAGACTACGATACGACTTCTTAAGTGCCACCGGTGTAAAAAAACGTCTCTGTCAGACAAATCGTTAAATTCCCTGAACGTATATATGCGTGTTTCCGAAGTACGATCTTTTCTGTGCTCTGCTATCCATACAATTTTTCCGAAGGCTTTGGAATGTAATAAAAGACATTGAAAATGTTTGCGAAGGATTTACTTATTTTAGAATAATTTTGCTTCTTTATCCCCCCCTCCCATCATACATCGCATACGCGCGACCACTTGGAAAACGGTTGGCATTGCGAAGCAAATCGCGTCACTTTTAATCAGCAGTTAAGGGATTTATTATAAACCGTACAATTAACCAAAAAAAGTGTTGTTTTTTCTATAAAATTTTATATATGACAATACCATAGACTCGCTGGTAATTATTAAACTTGATTTTAACTTAGTATTGTTAAATTAATTATGAAATACTTTGTGTGGCACTGATAATATATCAGTGTAAATGTTTATTTTATTTTTTATTATATCAGTATGTATTTTGTTAGTTTACTTTCAGTAAATTAATAATTTTTAAATAACCTTTTGTTTTTGACTTTTCAATGTGCTCGCGCCTTGTAGAGTTGTGACGCCCCCAAGGAGGGCGCGCCCCACAGTTTGAGAAACGCTGCATTATATAAGCGGATGATTTGATATATGAGTAATTCAAACTTAGTTGTTCATCTTGAAAGTGCGCTACATTCTTAGAGAGGCAAATGCGAATGAGTGGAAACTATCTTACTTATTTATAAAGAGAAAGCTTCTCCTTGACCAGTTTTTTTTTACCGCAAATGCAGCAAATATGCTGCTCATGATGTTCCCAGCTTAAATATAATAATTTAAGGGGGAAAAAAGAAATATATATTTTAAAATGTAATAAATGTAAGAAAGACATGTAAAGAAAGAGAATGTAATGATATAAATTCAAACAAAAAATGAAGGTTATGCTAAATGGGCGTAACCATCTTTAAATTGATTTATTAAGACGTTCTTAGCCGATACTTTCAATATGCTCTTTGGGAATAGAAGCCTACCAAGTCCGTCGTTTAATGAATGTGAATCCATAAAAAACTAAATAATGATTCAACTACTGAGCAGAGAAGTGCAAAACGTTACTGTTGGCTAATTTGAATACAAGAGAATCTCCTATTACTTAAAATACTGATTCAAATACAATCTGTACAAGGCGAATAATGAAAAGCTGTCTTGTTAATTGAATACACCTATGAATTGACAATTATTTTAGAGAATCTCCATGGAATTATTTGGACAATTACTACATATTTAAAGAGGCCAACAATGGATTAACACTGATTAAGACATTGTTAAGAAATAAGTTGAGTTATTCTCTGTAGTTCAAGCTAGGGTTAAGAAGTATTTAGATACATGGTATGCCACATTAAATTGCCAAACACAATATAAAATGCATTTTATTAAATTTTTACTTTAACAAGTTAGGGTTCGTTCAACTTCAATCAAAATCTAATGCTGGTTTATTATCTAGAATCTAACCCTATATTTTGTGAACAAAGTAGTCGTGTTATCCCCCGAATCGCTATATTTGTAAATATGAACAGGACACAACTGGTATTCGAAACTCCCAGTAATTTTTCCTATATGAAAAGTCATTTAGTGATATATACCTACCATCCTGCAGTTTGGAAGAGAATTGCGAATTATCAACGATGTCTCGTTAGATTTTAGTGCTGCAGTACACACCGATTACAACTGTCTTCCTGAAGTTTTTCTGAGACGGTTTAGCTTACTTATTAAAAACAGAAATTATACTTCTCATCTTTAACTTATTTGTTAACTCTTTTATTAATCAATATGATAACAAATAGGACTATTGTGCAGCTGAAATTATTTCAGCTGTGTCAAATACAGATTATAGTAAAATTGTATAATCTTGAAATCTCTAAACAGCGATTCCTTAATACTGATACTTGAGGCTTAAGGATTCTCTAACTTTTGCAATATTCTTAAATGCATATTAGAAACGTCATCTAATATTTTTCTCCTATCTATTATGAACCCTACTAAGTCTTCTTTAATCCCCTACACTTTGATTTAAATACATTGCACATTTTCATACACCACGATTTCTCCACCGTATTTAACAACAGAAGAAGCTTCTAGAACTATGTGCTTATGGTACAAGATATACAACACTATAACAAAAAAAAAATCAAAAACAAATAGAAATGAAGAAATATTAAAGAAAAAAAGAAATATAACTGATTTTTTAAAACATTTATTTACTTTGTTCTCTGAAAAAGCACGAGGGCTTTTAGCGACGGCCCACAGTATTTGTCACCTCGGTCAAATGATAAAGAAAGCACCTGATATATATGTATATACATATATATATATATATATATATATATATGTATACATATGTCCCTTCTCCTCGCTCTCCCACTTCCACCAAAAATCATGACATAAAGATTGAAAGAGTCCTATTCTCTGAGCGTTAAAGTGCAATTTCCAACACAATATATGTGTTAAACCAAGGTATATTTTGATAGACTGCTTCTTTTTTTCTCAAAATTTACCTTCATGCGTCATTGTAAAAAACAATTGAGTCCTGCAGCGACTTATACATAAATAGAATTATCAGAAATACGAATGCACCAATTTGTCCTATTCAGAAAAAACGAAGCAGTATATCAAAATTTACTTAGGTTTAACGCATATGTAGAAAATTTTAGTGTGGTTCAGATATTGTTAAAGATATATTCTCATTTGTGCACAAGGAGTACCAAACAGATCTATAAATATAATCTTAATATGCAGGGGAAAAATTAATCTTTCCATTTTGTCTTATTGCTGGGATTTCAGTGGAGTTATTTTAACTTATTCGTTATTTATATCTGAATCTATGGGAATTGTTTAACATCATTCATGTTTGAAATATCATTTTGTCATTTTTGAGTTGCAAGAAAAAGTTTATATCTTGAAAGAGCCTTTTGAGTTTCAAATAGTTTTTAAGTTTCCAAATGTTTCTTAAATAAAAAAAAGTTCATTAAAAGGACTTGAAATACATTTCATTAAGCTGCTAAAAAAATACCATGTATTAATATTATTACAGATATAGAAGATTTCTTCACATTACTCTGTATATATGAATATACTTTAAAAACTCTGATTACATTTCTCAGTTATTAATTTTCATAGTCTAATTTTAATTTTCCTCTAAAAATCATTTCTAAATATTACATCAGATATTCATATTTAAGTTAAGACTTTACGCACATATATTATTATTTAATAAAAATCAAATTAAAAATGTTTTAAATGCATTATGAAAAATATATCATAAATATGAATGTCTTCTCTTTATATGTAACATAATTTTAAATTACTATAATTTTAAATGACTTTCGTAATCATCTTTCTTGAAGTTAAACGAAAAGTCTGAGGACCTCTTTAAACCTTTTCACAATTCCTTAAAACTTTCTGGATTTCTTTCCGATTCAGTGACCATGAAGTAAAATTTCCCTTAGAACGAGATTTTGAAGCGGTTACTTTATGATTGCGATACAGCTCGCATCGAGGTTTTGAACCCTTTTCAATGTTAAACGGTGACTTTTGAAACTCAAGTCTTCCATTTCATATTCTTTGAATAGCCAATTTCTTTATTGCATAGAGAAATGCAATACATGTTGTACTGAATCCAGCTATTTCATTATGTTCCCCAGTTATTTCGCTCAGCAAGTTCGGATTTTTTATTTTATAGTCACAATAAAATTGCAACAAATTAAAAAACAACCTGCTAAAATATTTTTTTTCTGATATGAACTAATAAATATTATTAAAAGATAAAATAATTAAATGTTACAAAATTTTAGAAAAATATTATTTTTATCTGTAATTATACCTCTTAAAATTTTTTATCTGTAATTATATTTTAAGTAAAATATAGCACACATTTGTACAAAAAAATCCTTACTCTTATTTTGCATTTGGCTGCAGCAATAACTTATTAATTTTTTGGGCATCTTTAAAAATCTAGTTTGATTATAACTTGGTCTAATAGCTTAACTATATTTTTATAAGAAATAATTATTGGTTTTCTGAGTTAAAAAGAGCACTGTATGGGTATCTGATATATTCAATTTAATTTATTTATTTAAGCCAATTTCATTAAAAATATAAATATAATTTAAGTAAAACAGAGTGAATGCGCGTTTATCTTCTAAGAATTTGTTGGATAAGGACCTCTTACTAAAAAAAAAAGAATTTAATAATTATGAAATACACACAAAAATATAACATAACTTAAGTGGTCGTGAATTTCTTTTTTAAAAACCGTATATCTCCAGAGATATACAATAAAAAGGTATAGCATTCTCAGAAGTTTGGCATTTCCAAAAGTTAGCCTCTAATATTCAATAGTTGAAGTGTGTATTTTATAAAGTAATAAAAAATCCGTTTTGAGTAGAGTAGGAATTCAATTTAAATCCCCTAAGACCGAATATTGCAATTCAGTTAAATGCGCATCTGTTAATATGAAAATAATAATAGTTAACTTTTTCTTTCCAAATTAATCGTAAAAATGTTTCCTGATTTATCTTTAAAGGGAATTAATATACCCATTATTAATACCCCAATTATTAATATACCCATACTATTTTTGTAAAAGTCAGTTATCGTGAAAAAAATGACATTTTTCAAAATATTCATAGTAATACTTTACGATGAAAGTTTTTGAAAAAACTAAACAATATATTTGAAAAATCTCACTTCAGTTTAAATAAAAAAGTCTAATTAATATACAGACAAAATTTTAAGTTTGTACATTTAACAGTTTCTGAGTTTCTAGTACATAAAAATGCTCAATTTAACATTGTCGGGATAGGGGGTACCGACCTACCTTAATATATACAATACAACCTCAGTAATTTTAAATAATTGAGACTCCATATTAGAAATACGGATATTGAAAGCAATGAAATAAAATTTCCCTTGAAATCTAAATGTCATACATTAAAATCCAGCTCAAAATCTTAAATCCGCTGATTACGCTCTTATCTTAATACACTCTTATCTTTTCATGAAAACCACCTTATATAACAATGTGCTTTTTTTAAAAAAATTTCACTTGAAGCATGCCATTATTCCGCTTTTAATTACCAAAATAGAGGGAACTGGATGTCAGGGTATTTTCAGTTTGTAAACTTATTAGATGCTTAATACTAATTTATGTTGTATATAATAATTATAATTCATTTTGTTGTTTTGTATTTAAAAATATTCAACAAGTTTATTTCTGTAAATAATGGTTAAAACGTAAAAGCAGATATGAAATTGAAAATAAACTGAAGACCTCAATCTATTAAAACAATTTATACCACCTATATTATTCATTCTAAGAAAGGCATACACACATACTCACACACACAACAAATATAGATATATATATATATATATATATGGGGGTTGTGGCACGGAGTTCTAGGGGTATTTGAATTGACGACACTGCTTTTGACTAAGACTAACGTTTAATGTGGACACTTGTTACAAAAGTACACACTACTACACAGATATATGATTAATAACGTTTAGACAAATACTCCTTCTCTCATTCAACAATGGTTTCTCAGTCTTGTATTCACATGACAATTATCATACCACATTTCACAATGGTAACACCGTTCTTATACAGTTCACGATGGCTTATGGAATTCAGGTGATGGACGTGTCACCTTCTAGTGACTATCCCTCCAGCATTGGGTCACTGGTCCCTACACGGTCAGTTGGATCCCGGTTGCTTTCCTTTTCAGCAGCGTTGGCTCTCAGACCTCCTCGTCGAGACCGCTCGCTCGCTAATCTCTCTCTAGTCCGTTCACTCGCTGGTGGCTCGCGTCGCCAGCGCCATCTAGAGTGCGGTGTATACGGAAATTCTCATATATATATATATGATAATTTCCGTATACACCGCACTCTCTCTCTCTCTCTCTCTCTATATATATATATATATATTATTCACGATACCGCCAAAAAATTCAGGAGACTGTTGTAAAGAAGTAGATCTTGCCGGTGACGTTTTATGATGCGTACACGAAAGTTTTAAACGGTTGATATTAGTTTGTAATGCCATCATATTTAAACGTTTGTGAGGCAATGAGTAAATCAAAGGACCATAATGACTTTGAACTTAGTATTATAGTGGGATTCCACCATTGAGCAAAAACCATTTTTTGAAGTTTTAGACACTTTATTGAGCCCAAAATCTATTGTGATTCAATAAATTGTGAAGTGGAAACATTAAGGGAGTGGAATTAAAGAAAGATGAATTAGCAGGGTGTCATCTGTATCGCAAGAAATAGATTATGAAACTAAATCACAAGTCCCCGCACTTTGTAATCAGTCAGGAGTTCTAAAATTTTGCAGGGCTAATGCTAGCCACAGGGTTTTTCCTCGAGAGTTAATGAAACATGAGACACAAGATCAACATCAATCCTTAGAATGCGAAAGATTGATTGCTACGCTAACCAGAATTGATTTGTGTACATGTGAAAATATGTTTTTGGAATGATAAATTTTGTTTTATAATCTGGTAATCCGTTTTACGCATCTGGGTTTGTTAGAAGAACCAAAAGCATTAATTTAGTGACAGCAGTGTAAATTTCAGTGAGCATTTTGAAGTGCTTTCATAGTTTAGCCTAGAACATGTGTAAAATTTATGAAAGTGTAAAATTTCAGTTGTATACAGACAGTCTTGACACTGCTGCTCTCCAAACTCTATGGCAATATTTAAGGTACGGATCATTCTTCTTCTTAGTAAATAACTGCTCCATTAACACATTGAGTCAAGCGCAGTCATGGATAGACAAAATGGGTGTTCAGAATCTGGGTAGGTGTTCTCAAAGCCCCTATCTAGAAACCATACAACATCTTCAAGATGAATGGAACGCATGTTACGTAGTCCACTAAATCGACAATTCTCACTGTCGAAACTCTTATCAAATGTGATGGACGCCCCATGAAGCGTAAATTGCTCTATTGCTTTCTATAGAAAAGTTGGCGAAAAGTTTCCGCAGACAAAAATCGGCATTCACGCTTGAGATTTTAGCCATTATGAGTGAATTTACAAATACAGTAGTAGAACTCATTTAACCGAACGTTTATTATCCGGAGCGTCAAATATTCGGACCAAAGTTCGGATAAGTTTGGAACAGTGTAATGTTCAACAGTTGTTTCTCTTGAGGCTAAAAATAACTGGAAAACTCAAGGTGAGGAATATTTGGAGAATTTCAGTTGTGTGATCTGATAAACACCTACGTGGAATATTAGATCAATTTGTATCCAAGTGAGGTGGTGTGTACGTGCTCTTTTGTTGAGATTTGTTGGTGTAGAAACCTGGATGGTATGCGATGCAGAAAAAAATGGATTAAAAATGCTAAATGATGGCGAGATTATGACTTCCGTGTAAAAAGAATCCGACCCTATCGACGATGAAAAGGATAAAGACGAGGACAATAACAACGAAAGTAGAAAGGGTACATCAAATGCTGACGTGTTTTTCTGCCTTAGAGACAACTATGGAGAGGTATGAACAACAATCAGAGTGCTGTCCTATTCAACTACTGCTGCTAAATAGAATTAGACACTTTGCATTTGATGATTTTCAGCATTTGTAGTGTCCGGTTTCATATATTGCATGGATCCCATCCGGTTTTTGGTTATGCGAACAATCGCGTATCCGAACGTTGTCCTGCCCGTTGTCCTACTTGGAAAGCGTTCCTGATACATCCGTAGGATGTATCAGGAACGCTTTCCAGGTAGACGTATGGTGCGAAACAAAATGTTTCTGTGATTACATCAACAGCTGAGTGAAATTTTTATATTCATTACCAATACTGATGGAAGGAATAAGTATAGGAAAAGTCATTTTAGACCACGTGGATGAAACACCCGGAACAAGTACAGCTACAGAATTTCGTCTACATGAGAGTCAACAAATCGTTTGGAGAGTTTTACTGTTAAAGTGTTGGTTGATGGAACTTCTAAAACTAGAATATTCTGTACGGAATCACTCGTTAAGTATGCTATTAATAATCGCTTTATGTTTCAGTTAATGTGTTAATTTTACTGTATGTTACTCATAAAGCCACACTCTTACCCATATGTTATTTTTTTTAAAAAACTGTCAGTTTTAGTGAGCTCTATCATCCCTCAAAGTTTACACCATGATTTTAGAATCACCCTGTATTATATCATACTAATTTAAATTTGACTTAGTTATAAAAAAATTGAGTTTCCTTTTTCCATATTAGATTCGTTTGATCTACGTTAGAGAAAAAAAGATGAAGTAAAATATCAAAATGTTCAACTTTGATAACAGGCTTTTATCAAAATTATGCGTTGATCGATAGCATTCTTATACTGGACTTCACTTATTTTTATTTACTTATTTTCAGTGAAAAAACAGGAACACTTTTGATGTGTTTTGTAAAGTATTTACAATTATTTTTTAATTGTGTAAATTATTTTAAAAGCGATTAATTAAATTTAAATAATGGATACAATATGTGTACAAAACATTATTTTAAATATATTTCTAAACATTATTTATATATTAATGAAGTGTTTGTAAAAATTATTTCTATTCAATACATAGCTATTATATTATTTCATATATATATATGCACATGAGAAGTTTCAAAAACATTAGAACAGCTTTTTTTTTAAACCGTGGTTTCAAACCACCCTAGAGAGGATTAATTACTTTACGTGAGGGGGGCGAGATTTATGCAAAGCTGAGAATAAAATATTATTTATAAATGTTATTAATAGACTAAACGGAAGCAAAACAAAACACATTATGACGTAATAAAAAATAAAATAACATTTACACCGATATAATATACTTATAAATATATTAGTACCACTCAAATTTTTTATTAATTAATTTAATAATACTAAGTTAAGAAAAAGTTTAATAATTACCTGTGATCCATGTGCTCTGTTATACATAAAATTATATTCAAAATTATATTCAAAATTTAATTATTGTGTAATATATATATATAATTTGCACGGCTTATAATTAAAATCGTAATGCAATTTTAGCGTCCAAATACATTATCAATGAATTCAATACATTGTTATTATGTGGAGAGGAGAGGCGTTGAAAATCATGATTGAAAATTGAGCCGTAAATATTGGAAGTTTGAGAAGCGCTGCATTAGAAGTAAAGATCGTATTAAAACGAGAGTAAGTTGTTATAAAGCTTTTTTTATATTAAACAGTTCATATTTACTTTACATTATCAGCTTATGAAACAATTTTATAACTTCAGATATAATCTAATTTTTTCTTTCTGTTGCATCAAAAAAAAACACAAATTAATTTAAATATCTATCTATCCAAAGGTCGTATTTACTAATTTATTTTGTCATTTGATATAATTTTCAATTTGAACGGTTTTATATATTTCTAAATAATAAAATTAATTCCATTTCTTTTATGATTCCTTTCAAATAAAATCATCCACTGCAAAAACATGTTTACAATGTACCTCTTTCTACCTTTTTTTAAAATTATGAAAAATAAATCAACAAACATATATTTCATATGTTCCATATTTTAACAACTTTCCCATTATTGCGATGATCCCGTTAACTCTTAAGTTTATCCAATTTAACAATCATAATACCCTGATTCGCTTACCAAACTTGTAGTCCGCATTACAAGTGAGTTAATCTAGTCTGATCAAATTCAAAGATAACGCTACGCAATTAATCAATCACCATTTAAAATTGAATTAATTTAGTTCATTAGATTACACTATTAAACGATTACACAACAATTTAAGCATTAAATTAAACAAGAATAAGAACTGAAAACATGGAATAGTAATTAAGAATTTATTTGCACTTATCTGAAACGGAAGTGAGGCATGGAAGGTGGCTCGAACTTAATACTGCGGATCTTTTCATGGACTATCTGAAATAATTAAAAAGAGGGCCTCTCTCTAAAAATTTTTGAAGTAGTGCCTTTTAAGAGAGGACCCATCGCCCCCAAATGTGCTTCCACGCAATATTTTACAACACCCCCTATCGGTCAACCCCAAGGCACAAAGTTACAATTTTAATTAAATTTATGAGGCTATTCACCCTTGATTGCTAGTGACTGCACTCCAGCCTAAAGAATTTCAACAACATCCTGTAAACAAGGGAAACACGCAAAATTACGAAAAGTCAGGAACCATCCCAATGCCAGCCACCCATCACCATCTGTGGCGAAAGAGGGAGAGAGGTGTACGAAACGAAATGCAAAGAACGACAAATAGCTGCCATTGAATCCAAGGTTTATTATGGGGGACGTTAACCCCGCTGTTGACGAAAAAGCGACCCTCTCTCCTGAACGACAATAAGTGGCCTGCCTCTGGCGGGGCTTTTACAGTAACCCCTTTGGCATATTGGCGCTCCCAGCTAAGCCAAGCTCGCCAACACCATCTGTTTTAATTGTTTTAAGGAAAATAGTAAGGCATTCTTTTGATTTAGTTGACTATATTTAAAATTAATAATAGTGCTCATTTATTAAATTAAATTCATACCGGCTAATTAATTAATAAGAAACACTTTTTCGTGAAAAATACGAATGAGATTGAAAATAAACAAATAAGTTAAAAGATCTCACAGAAATTACAAGAAGTGAGTAAATCTGATAAGCATCCTAGATTGTTCATACTTATTATATTACAAGCATTATTTATTTTTCTGATTTTACTAAATATTTTTTATGAAAAAATGAAATAAAATACATTAGTTATATATACAGGGTGTTTCATAAATGATGGGAGTAACTTTAAGAGGTGATAGTACACATCAAGACGAGTAATAGTAAATAGGAAACCAAGTGTCCCAAACGTCTTCCGAAGGAGAAAGGAGCCATCAAAGTTTAGGGGTCCTAAATTTCAAATGATGATAAAAAACGGGAAAAATGGATCGATTCATTTGCGGTTTTCACTAAAATCATTCTTTAAATTAGTATTTTCATTAAAAAAGTTTTAAAGACAAAGTTAAAAAAATGCCGTTAGAGGGCGCTCTAGACTTTGGAGTACCGAACAACTACCTTTTACCAGTATTTTTTTTATTTTGTTAAATGTTTACAAAAGCTTAGATTTTAACTTGAATTTTGAGCGCAAAATTGAAACCATCGGGAGCGGTTAAGTGGCGCAAATGTAACCGCGTTTAGGGAGGAAAAATTGAAATGCTCGTATGTAATGATCAAATAAAAAACGATAAAGCAAACTTTAAGAGGCGATAGTACAACATAAAAACAATCAACTTCGATTAGAAAATGTATGATTTGAATTCAAACGCAAACGTGCTAGAGCATCTTCAAATTTTATCCATGCAAGCGTTTTAGCTGCAAGATTCTGGAAGAAGAACATGAAATTGTGATATGGGGAAGAAGAAGAACGCATATGCAAATTGTTATTAAGATAAAGCCATTGACCCGAGTGTGCAAGTGTAAATCACGGAACAAACGTAACGAAAGATGTTGCCCTTCACTAATCAAGAAAAGGCTGATATGCACTTCATCTACGGAACTGCAAATGGGAATAGTGCGAGCCGCGACGATTATACGGAAAAAAGTTTCCCAACAGACGGTTGCCCAATGATAAACATTTGTACGCTTGCACAGACAGTTGTGTGAGACAGGATCCTTTTTTGGTGCACGTTCAAATGCAGGCTGTGCGAAGTCTAACAGAACGGTAGCCGTGGAAGAAAAAATTCTGGATATGGTGACTGATCATCCAAATACAAGCACGCTAGCAGTGGCTAGTCAAATTGAAGTATCACCCTCCACGACATGGCGAGTACTAAAGGATGAAAGTATGCATCCTTTTCATGTCCAACGAGTCCAGGAACTGACTGAAAGGGATTTTCCTCGTCGAATGGATTTTGCTCGCTGGTATCTGCAGAAGCACACCCTAAATCCCGATTTTGGTGCAACTGTGCTTTTTACAGATGAATGTACATTTACACGTGACGGTACATTTAACACCCACAATTCCCACCAATGGGCAGATGTAAATCCACAGCGTCTTCTACACATGCATATCAGCGACGATTTTCCATAAATGTTTGGGCAGGAATAATTGGGTGACCATCTACTTGGACCTTATCTTCTGCCAGAACGCCTGGATGGAAAAAAATATCTTACCTTTCTGCAACAGGTGCTGCCGGAAATGATAACAGATGTTCCCCCTCGTATCCGGCGAGTAATGTGGTTCCAGCAGGATGGAGCACCAGCTCATTTTGCGCCAGAGGTGCGAAATTATCTAAACGCAACCTTTCCAAATCAATGGATTGGGCGAAGTGGTCCTGTCCCTTGGCCAGCGCGATCGCCCGATCTTTCATGCCTGGATTTCTTTTTGTGGGGACACTTGAAGAGTCTTATGTATGAGACTCCTATCGAAACTGCAGAAGAACTCGTCGCCAGACTTTCGGCAGCTGCAGGAGAGGTGCGCGATACTCCTGGCGTGTTTCAGAGGGTTCGTGAATCCCTTCTTCGCCGTTGTACCGCATGCATCGCCTCTAATGGTCAGTGTTTCGAACAGATATTGTAATCATTTCTAATTAAACTTTTTTTTATAACGTAAATGTTCTTTGTTTCCTTTTTGTCTCTTAAAACGAAATCTGTTTCAGCGCCCTCTATCACCTTCGGGTTAAAATTACGAGTATGATTTCTTTGATGAATGTTACTTGTTTTGGTGTTGTACTATCGCCTCTTAAAGTTTGCTTTATCGTTTTTTATTTTGATCATTACATACGAGCATTTCAATTTTTCCTCCCTAAACGCGGTTACATTTGCGCCACTTAACCGCTCCCGATGGTTTCAATTTTGCGCTCAAAATTCAAGTTAAAATCTAAGCTTTTGTAAACATTTAACAAAATAAAAAAAATACTGGTAAAAGGTAGTTGTTCGGTACTCCAAAGTCTAGAGCGCCCTCTAACGGCATTTTTTTAACTTTGTCTTTAAAACTTTTTTTAATGAAAATACTAATTTAAAGAATGATTTTAGTGAAAACCGCAAATGAATCGATCCATTTTCCCGTTTTTTATCATCATTTGAAATTTAGGACCCTAAACTTTGATGGCGCCTTTCTCCTTCGGAAGACGTTTGGGACACTTGGTTTCCTATTTACTATTACTCGTCTTGATGTGTACTATCACCCTTAAAGTTACTCCCATCATTTATGAAACACCCTGTATATATATATATATATA